>PITA01000649.1:53857-251183 GCA_004023965.1 Spilogale gracilis | reverse complement strand
TTAAGAGTTTATTTATTTATTTGACAGAGAGAAACACAGCAAGAGAGGGAACACAAGCAAGAGGAGTGAGAGAGGGAGAAGCAGGCTTCCCATCGAGCAGGGAGCCCAATGTGGGGCCCGATCCCGGGTCTCCCGGATCATGACCTGAGCCGAAGGCAGTTGCTTAACCAACTGAGCCACCCAGGCATCCCAATTTTCTTAAAAAAGAAACATTCTACCCAGAAATAGGTATTGAACATGTGCACTAATACTGTGACCATGTGATTGCAAAGTCAATGTGAATTAAAAATCAATGCACTACATCTATTAGTTGAGCCTCTACCAAACAATGTGCTTGAGCTATGGGCTTTTCCATGTCTGTTATGGACTAAAGAGAAAAAGAAGAGAAAAACAAATGAAAAAAAAATTGTCCATTGCCTATCTATTTTGCACATCAGTGTGTCCCTGCACTTACAGTATCTGAAAGTCATAAGATAAATCAGAATGAAGAATGAAAACCAACAACAGCAACGGTGAGGAATGCTTGATGGAGAGGGGACATATAAAGGATTAAAGGACAGTGACCTTTCATTCCCATGACAGTTGGAAATAGGAGGTATATGTGCCAGCAATCAGAGAAGGTGGAAAGCTGATAAATTTTAAAATGTATTTTGCCAGCACAGTAGAATGCATCCATAGGACCCAATAATTCCAAAGCTTCGAGGGCCGTTAAACATCATCCACTTCAAACTCTCCTGCAGATAAATAAGTAATTGGAAGCCCAGAGAAGCAAAAAGCTCGGTGTCCCTGAGATAATAGCCCAACTCCATCCCAGATCTCTCCATCTGTGTTCTCTCCACTATGACCTTCACAGTCTGGTTCTGCTGAACACAGACTGAGTCTGGAGTTGAGAAAGAGCCTCATCTCTAGTCCCACTTGTCCAGCCTCGGGTGAGCAAAAAATAAAGGGTTTAAAACATGCTCCCTTGCTAGACACCAACACTCCTTTCGCTAGTATGACATTCCTAAAAACCATGCAATTTATGCAACTGACCAAGCCCACTATGAAGAAAGAAATTACAATGTACAAATGTTTTAAGAGACTGCTTCGTTTTAAGGGACAATTTTTCAGTTTAACATGTATTTGCTATAGAAGTGGCTTACACTGTGTGCTCAAAGCATACATGCCTTTAAGAGAGCCAGGTCCCAATTTCCAAAGCAAATGACTACTCCTATTGTGCTTTTAGTGACTCAATGGGACGTGAAAAGTTATTAACATAGAAGCAAACAATTATGTGAAGAAGCAAAATCAAATAAACATCTTCCTTTTAGAGCTCAAAATTCTCCTTTAATAGGCGACAGCAAACGAACGAACAACCAACAAACTGAGATGGCAGATTTTAACTAACTTGTTTCAAGTCACACAGCTAGTAAGTAAAAGAATTGGAACTTAAGGTGCAGGATTTCCATCTCTGGGTGCAGAGCTTTTTGTTACTCTACAAACCACAGTAAGAGCTCTACAAACCAGAAAAAGAAAGAAAAGGACAATGATCCTATATATGTCATTGCTGTTTTAAGATGTCTATTTTTGAATTTGAGTTATGCTTTGACATATAATGCCTCACGCTTTTTTCTGTAATCACCTGGAGTACTGATGGAAGAAAGAAAATTATGTCTCGGGAGCTATGTAAAAGATCCAGGAATAAGCCTACGTTACTGCCCAGATTTTATAAACTTTCCCAGTCTTCAGATAATCTTCTGCAGATAAAGGCCACACATCGCTGATAAGTGCAATGGATAAATAACACTGCACATTTTAAATGTCATGTACTTGGAATTTTATAACATGCTCTGATAAATGAATCCATAAGAGAAAAAGGAAATGCTAAGGAAATACGGTGATGGGCTTACATTCTTGTGTTGCTGGTCTTGTTGATGATAACAGATTTCCCTGTTTGATCCACATTGTGATCCAAGCCAAAGTAAGCTGCCACCCGGTGGACAAGCATCCTCTGATAGGAGGACATCTGAGGGAACTTTTTATAATGATTGCTGGAAAGGAATACAAGAAACAATGCAATCAGCATGTGCGTTTCCAGCCTGTGGGGCAGTCTATACGTACACACACCAAATCACTCCTTTTTCATCCAAACCACGAAAGTTCATTTCATCCCTGCCATCACACGCCATGTCCCCATTTCCAGACAATTTTCCACTGACATCGGATTTATCGATGAAGCTACACTAAGTGTCTTTGTTTCATCGTTGCACATGTCTCGCAGCAAAGAGAACTTAATGTCTGTTGGAAAGTATTCTGTCGTAGTCCGTGATACCTTATCAATGGAGCCGGGCTCGGGACAAACGATAGGACATAGTATGTGACTGCAGATGTCTATCTGGAGACAGTTTACACTGGAAGCAGAATAATTACGACCAGGCATAACTGACTGCAGCCAGCTGGAGCCCATTAAAAAACTATAATAAAAACAAAAAGGGTTGCTTCTTGTCACAGCTACTCTATACTAATCAGCAGCCCCCTGTTTATAGCCATTTTGTCAGGAATTTAACAAGCAGGAGCACACATGGTCCAAGCAACAATTCCCATCAATATATAGCTTCTAATCCTAATAGCATCTCCATTTAACAAATCGGCAAACATATTAAATAATGTTTTATCTACTCCCAAATCTTTCCAGAATGAACAGTTAGGCCCAAATACCAAACATGATATAAATTAATTAGCACTGCAATATAACATACTTGTTGTCACCAATGAAATCAATAATTTCCTGCTCCATTTTCAAGAGTATCATCCTGTCCCTGCAAAATAAATGTTAAAATGAAAAGGTCTGAGGCACTTGCCACTTCCAAAGACCTAAAACGTTCATTTGCATGCCTGAAAAAGATTGGTTAAGCGTATGTGGCTATTGTGTCTTCACCTAACTCTTCTCTACAGTATGCTGCCCACAGGTATGCAGTTTCATTCTACGGAAAATCATTTCTCATCTCATTTGTTAAGTATTTTGTAATGTTGAAACTTCTGCAGTTTTAATGGTAATTAAGACACCTAAAGTGTTAAGCCCATGAGACACATCAAGTACACTGTGTATTTTAAATTAATAGGAAACTGGAGCAAAGCAAAGCCCAAGTAAATGGTTAGAGAACTTCAATCGAGGATAATCAATTGGTTTATTTACCATCGACTCTCATTCTTTATCTTTCCCCCCTTAATCAGTATCTCTTTGTGACCAGGAGCACAGGCCTTGTAAACTATAATTTATTTATTGGGTTAAAAAAACCACCCAGGAATTAAGACTATCTATACACAGTAACCATGCGAACAATTAGCAGAAGAGAGAAAAATATAAGACATAGTTTAAGACATTAGAAAATGTACCAGCACCGGACCGGTCTGTACTTAGAAGTGCTTGGACTCATGACTTTGCAATATTCTATGTGACTCTTCTAAAAATAAGAGGTTTATTTAATAATTTACCTGGAATTATTCTTTAATGTGTTAATCAGAAACTCATGTAAGTCTATGCCAGTAGAATCCGTGTATTCTTGGCTGCAATCTGAAACAAATAGCAGGAGGGAATTGTCAGGAACGCTGATGGGGAAGGGGGGTGGAAAAGGTTTCCCTCTCACTGGGTAAATTTTAGGGGAAGCTATTGACATGATGCTACAAGTTTCAAAATTAGCAGATTGGCAGTGTGACACTGGAATGAAAACCAGATTTGGGATGGAGGAACCCAGCAGATCCTGAGTGGGGAAAGATCCTGCTGCCCCAGGAGGGCACGTGGGCACACTAGGGTAGGAGGAGGGTGGGATGGAAAGTCACGTGTTCAAGCGCGGCTGTCAATCAGCAAGGGGGGGGGCACCACGTGGAGGCTACTGCCAACCCACAGAGAGCGCACTCAAGAGTTTGAGATTCCAGGAAACCCTTTTTCTCTTAAAACAGAGAAGGCAAGAAATGAAAGTTCTGTGATAAGGCTGTCTAAATATTCATCAGTACAAAACACAGGAGGGCACTAAATATTTCCAAGTCTTTCACATCTTCTGACGCTGGCTAAAGCTTATTTTCTGAAGCCCTCTTAGGAACCTGAACTTCTTTACTCCGGTCGCACCTCGGCTTTTAGACGTTCCATAGCAGAGATAAATATTATAAGCAGGCGCATGGTTACGGAGCATAACAGAAGCCGTCGTCATTCCTCAGCTGACCGGATGCCCTGCTCTTTCTCAGTTATCAAAAAAAAAAAATATGTCTACCACAAAGCTATTTATTCACGGTCTTCTTCATTTCAACTTAACTTGTTTTGTTTTACCATTTGTTTCCTTTTTGGGGGGGGGTTATGTTTGTACAGTTGTATGTACGGCCACAATTTGAGAAGTCTGGACTTTGGGCTTGAGTTTTTAGAAGGTATATCCTTTCTTTTCCCCCCTTGGAAAAATTGTATTGGGGTAGAAGTGTGTTTGTTTCAGGGGAGACAGGATGTGGCGGTTTTGTGAGTTGTGGAGACCAAATCCATGTGTGGCAGATACAGTGTCAATCACACAGTCCATGAACACTGATGTGTACAACATCTGTGCTTTGAGGGTGACATCACTTATCGGCTGCGAATTGCTAATCTATTGTCTGTCTTTTAAGATACACATGGAACTTAAGATCTAAAACTGGGTATCATTACTGTTCATCAGCCCAAGTTAATTGGACTAATAAACCTGAATTAAGAGCAGATTTATACTTAGTCATTTGTATAAACTTACCATCAAAAACAGAAGACCCAAATGAAAATCTAAAGAGATTAAGTGATCCTAAAATTAACCTTTCTGGATACACAAATAATGACAGCATGAACGGAAAGGAAATAGAGTTCACATCTTTTACACACACACACACACACACACAGAAGTATATGCAGACTTTGGTGGCAAGTGAATATGTGTGTAAATCTAGGATGTCCTCTGTGACTATCTGTCCAAATTCAGTAAGTTAAGGAAACATGTTCACATTCACCTTTTGATAACATTCTGATCTTGGGTTTTTCAGAGGTTTTATCTTT
The DNA here is from genome assembly GCA_004023965.1 of Spilogale gracilis. NCBI lineage: Eukaryota > Metazoa > Chordata > Mammalia > Carnivora > Mephitidae > Spilogale > Spilogale gracilis. Next base: position 246,142 of record PITA01000649.1, on the reverse strand, counting down.
GTTTTTATCCTTTTCTTTTTCTCTTTCTGAGTCATCTTTCCTAGATTTATCATCCTCTTGCAGGCTGGGAAAACTGGAAAGCTGTAAATGAATTGATTCCTGTTGAGGAAAAAATATAATAATTTAGGGCCAGATTTAAGAATTCTGTCTGGTTTCCATTTTGCATAGAGGTTATTAAGTACAGGAAAATGAAAGCCAGGAGCAGATTTTTTTTTTTCTTAAATGGTAAAAAAATTAAACCTGTCAGAAAAATAATTGCCCTTTAAGGTGAATTAAACTTCAGAAGTCAATGGGAGGTCATGAGAAACATCTAGTACTAAAACTTGGCTTCATGAATATTAACATTAAGCAAGTTACTTTCCCCTAGATCATACCTCTTATTTTCTCTACAGGTTTATTTTTAAACACTCAGGAGACATTTCCTTATCAGTAAGTTTGCGTCACCGCCACTGCCATGTCTCAAAAAAAAAGAAAAAAAAAAAAAAAGCCTTCTGAGTTCTTTTCTGTAATTCCTTATAAGGAAAAATCTGCACAAACATAGACAGACAGATACTACGGATCATAATTACAGATAAGACAGACATAAAGGCCCTAATAGCCAATTTACAATAAAAAGTCTGTTTTCTATTATTAAGAAAAACCAAGCTATCTAAATGCAGGAATCCCAGGTATGGAGGATTATCACACCTTGTTTACAAATTCTGTTAGTAAGTCATCATGATGTATGGTTAGAATCAGCAGCGTCTTTCAGAAAGCAGAACTATATTTCCCATCAATTGCATACAAATATTTAATATTATTTTACTTTTTTATCAGGTAATTCTTCCCAAAATGTAAAATTCTCTTGAATTGTTGCTTTGGTATGCTACTAACCGTTTATAGTATTGGGACTGGATCCCTTTTTGTATTTATTTATTCTGCCCTGGAGACAGATTATTTTGTTTTAACTCACATATCAGCCATGTGGTTGATAGTATGTTCACTGTTTTGAAGAAGAATGAGCCAAATTGTATTTTTTAAGAAGTTTTATGAAAAAAACCTATACTATAATTAAAACTATGACAAATGAACCAACATTAAGCCTGTTTTCTCTTATGTAAGAGACCATTTGATGGGAAAGCTTTTCTCCACTAGTGACATTAAAATTTATGATGTTAAAAAAAAATTCCCAATGACTAATAGTGTTTCTCACTAAAAACTAAACTAAATCTCCTATACATGTGACTAAAGCAACGCCTGAACTTCCCTCCTCAAGCATGGCCATCCTAGGATTCTTAGGGTTTTTGGCAAACCTGGATAATCTAACATACATCAAACAAGAGCCCTAAAACCAAGTTTGCTTTTTAGGAGGGACTCCACTGTGAACTCCGGGCTGGAATAACAAGGCACCAGGGCTGGAAAGACATACGATAGAGAAGATGAAAGAAAACACGTTCTAATGATAAATATTTATTCCTAGCCAGATTTCCTGACATCCACGTGTTTATCCTGAGGATGCACTTACACAAAATACGTAAGACCGTGTAACTTGACTATAGGTTCTTTTGTCGTGTGACCTGGGACAGACATGTCTTTAGTCTGCAAAGGTTTGGGCAGATTTTAAGGTTTTGATTTGTTTCTGCTTTTGCTAAGGAGACAGCTGCGACATTTCTGGTTCACAGAATTAAGTTGGGTGGGGGTGGGGAAGAATCAATTCAATAGTTGATGCGGAGGGGAAACTGAGGGCACCAGGCCATCGGAGTGGTCTCACTGCTTTTTCAAAACCTCTGGCATCACCCAGCCTCTGTCAGTTTGACTCTACAATCAAAGAGGCTTAGAAGCAGAAATATAAGAGCAGAGGCTAAAAGACATCTTTCACCAGGAAAAAAAAAAGTACAAACTCAGGCCATGTGTGGACATTTACTACTCTCAGAAAAATACCTATCTTTTCTATACATAAATATACATTATGGTGCTGAAAGAACACACAAAAGTGCTATAGAGTTGGTAAAAAACAATCTGTTATTTTTTAATATTTTTATTGATATGATCAATAATAAAATACAAGTGTTAATAAATACATTGGTACAGGATAAGTTTATATCCAACAACAATAAAAGAATGATTCAAGTCACAGTAATACACTGATAGGTAAATAGTATAACATTAGAATAGCAAAACTCCTTTAACTGAAAGACAGACTGAACCATCAGCTATGGGTCTGAGATCAAGTAATACAGGTAGCAAGAGTTTTTCCCACACAGGAAAATGAAGGCAATTTTCAAATACTGTGAATATACAAATATTAGGGAAGCAATACAATCCATATACTGTATACTTCTGCCAGGGTTCTCTGGGATTCAGTTCCCACATTTTGTAAGTGCCGGTGGTACCTAATGAAGGCATTGCATATAAGCTCAAAGGTCTGCTGTTTCATTCTCTAACAAGTCACATGCCCGCTCACTAATATGTGTGTCTGGATATTTTCTATCGGCTGCCTGCTCCCACCACCCCTCAGCCAGCCCAAAGAGAGGTGCACAGGTTCTAATTCTCTCCTACACAGCTAGTCTTGGTCACTGAGCTTTAAACCAGTAGGAACAAGGTACCGACTGCATCTTATTTCTCTGCACCAATGGTATGGAGAAACTAGACTTAGGTCCAGGATGGGCACTGCAATACAGATGACCTCTTAAAAAATTTCCTCCTGGTACTGTGTCAAATGGGATGAAAAGCAGATTAAGTCTATAAAGGCTGTCCTCCTCTGCCTGGTATTAGGGGTGCGGGTCAACTGGGGCATGACTTCTCCCAGAGTCTGTCATTCCGTGGAGTTAACATAGGTCGTGTGCAGTACATTATAACCCATCAATCAACGTTTAATAATACAAGCTGTGAGAGTCGCATTAGTCCCCCTTTTCAGTCTACAGTAAAAATAGAAGCACACACACAAAAAAATGCTGAAGAAAAGCCACAGATTCTCAGAGCCCAGGGAAAATAAAGCTCGTGTATGAAACATCGTGATGGCTAGAGAAAGATAGCCTGTCCACGTCTTGTGACATGAGCGGCATGATCAGAAAATGAGGCTAGGGAAAAAAAAAATACTCTTAGGACAAAATCTATAAGGTATTTATTTTTGGTCCTTTTAAAGAAAGTGCTCTCAATGCTCTCTGTATCCATGAGGAGAATTTAGAGTATTTCAATTAAAGTAAAAAGAGGAAAGCAAACAAGCCCAAACGAAAATAATATCTTAATCAATTTTCTCTCTCCTGGGCTCAGATAAATCATTTTACTTTTGTCTTGACTTCTCTCAGCCTCTGATAAAATAAGGAAAATTTCAGCTCCTAGACTATTTTTATAAAAGCTAACACAATGCCTAAAAGGCAAATAAAAATAAATATGATACGAAGTCCCCATTTGGTCACGGGAGGATTTTGTCAGAATTTGAATTTTCAGACCCTAATAATCTTGCTGAAGGAGAAAAAATAAGTGGAAGGATCTACAGAGATATATAATAATATTAAACTCATATAAATTTAATAGTATGAAAGTCACCATCACCTCAGATTCATTTCTGGACAATTTTTCAGTATTCAGAATCTCAACCAAAGGCCATAAAGATATGTCTGCAAAGCCCAATGCACCTTATTCATTACTTCCGAAGTTTTGTTAAGAGCCAAGAGTTGTGTTTCTTATAGGCAAGTGCATTTTGGGGCAAGTGAGAGGTAAGAATCTCCAATAAGGGAGGAGACGGGATACTTAGGACTATATTTGGTTCAGTCTTATCAAGAGAGAGCCTTTGAGGAAATGCAGCACTACCGTGCTCACTTTTTAAGTTTTTTTTTTTTTTTTTTTTAATCTAAATTCTTTTGAATTCCTTTCCATTTGCAGTTTTCAGAGAGTCTGGAAAAAAACAAATGTAATACTCTGTGACAAACTGTTAAGCTAGTTTAGAATGTCTCATGAGCAGGGAATGAAGCCAAAAAACTACGTCTTTCTTCACTTATTTATTTTTTTTCTCCCCCAAAACACTGTGTAATGCCGGCTTTCTACTCATGCACACAAAGATCCCATTCATGCAGTTAAGGAAAATGACAGGGGTATACCTGATCCTGAAGATTTTCACCTCCTGGTCTGGCTGAGGATTCTTCACAGACAGCAAGACTGCGAGTCAGTTTACCTTTTCCTGCTCCTGACTGGGGAGGGGAAAGAAAAGGCAAGGCAAGGCAAGTAAAGACAACAAACAGAAAACATTCTCCAGCTGTCAGCTCCTCTCCACGTGCCCAGGAGATTCCCAAACAGGATTCTTAAAACCGAGCTTCAGATGGGCTGCTCAGTGCTGTCTACACTGGCTTCGAGAATCAGAGCCCCGTGTTGGTGGGGATGCAGGTGGAGGGGAACATGAGTACGAGTTAAGGGGCACTTTTAGCAAACCGTGCCCATTGCATCGGAAACGTACCGAGAATTAATTGCTGCCATGTTGTGAAAATGTAAGGAGAGAAAGGTGACAGAAATTAATTTCTACTAAAACTGAGTTTGGGAGGGATCTGACTGAAAAGATGTTTAAGATGAGGAAAGGGACCTAAACACCAGCACCTGTTTCCTTCAAGAGAGAAATCAGCTGGTGAGACTAAAACGTCTACCCCAGATTTTATTTAAAATGAAAGCAAAACAAGGAGCTACTCATTTTGTAAAGCACTGTCAAATCTGCAATTGTGAAAACAGGATCAGGCACATACATTTGCGGCTACGTGAACCCTAAATGCTCTAACCGAAAATCATACAGAGCGAGAAAGAAAGACAAGACGTGTCAGCGAGACTCCATTAAAAGGGGACAGAGCCAGTAGAGCCAAGATCCACACAAGACCTTTTGAATTGGTGGCAAACCTTTTAACCCCAATGGGAAATATGCTACTGACGTCCGTGATAGGTCAACATAGAATCTCCAGAACCCTACCTTGGATTTTCTTCTTTCTTGATTTTGAGCTGCCAGTCGCCTCTGTATGTTAAAAACAAAGTAAGACAAACAAACAGTAAACCAACAACCAGGAGAGAGAGAGGGTGAGAGATAAAGAGAGGAGGTGTCACTAGAGTCAAGAAATCAATAGTAACAATAAGATATTATAACCATTGGGGGGAGTTTCCCTTCCCTCTCTCTCCCAAAGTTTTGACCTTCTAACTCTTAGCTCCTTTTCCTTACAGCAGCTATGGGGGAGAGGGGGGCAGCAAAGCTGACCTTGAAGGGTTTTGGCCATTATGCGGTTATCTGCCTTTGTTCACTGCTATATAAAAAGAGTTAACAATTTTGTAGTTTGATTCAAAGAAAATCAATGCAGGCTATCTGCAAGTACAGTTTGTTTTCCCTCTACCAAATGTCTTGCTCTCATAAATCACGATGTATCTAATCATATCACCTCTTCAGTACCATCATTCACCCCCAAAACCCCCCACACCCACCCTTCTCTGGGGTTTTCTCTGTCTCTGTCTCTGTCCTCTCTCTAGCTGTGAATTCTAAGGCATAGGTTTGTTTGCTAATATGAATTGAACCTTTGCCTGACCTCAGAGGTCCACAGAGCTCAGGCCTTTGATTTTTCTTTGCCTATCATGAGCTGGGTCTTCAGTTTTCCCTGGAATAGCAAATCCGTTTTTAAAACCCAACTAGTCTAAAGCTGCCTCAGGGAGAAACCCTTCACATGTTCCTTGAGGTGGTCTGGAAGTCACTCTGGAGATGCTCCATGCAAATTCAGGCAGTAAACATGATCTCTGGTTATTTTATTTGATTTTATCTTATTTTTTTCATCTCAAAGGCATTTTAGAGCATCTTTTGGCCAGAAAACAGTGATTAAGGATTAGAAAAGGAAAAGAATGGCTTTATGGTTTCCTATTCATTTACTAGTCAAACTCTTTTTTTTTTTTTTTTTATTGTTACTAATTTTTTTTTCCAGTGTTTCAAGATTCATTCCCCATTCCCCACACCCAGTGCTCCCCGCTTTAGGTGTCCCCAGTACCCACCACCAGGCTCTCCCATCCCTCCACCCCCCTCCCTCCAAGTCCCTCAGTTTGTTTCTGTGTTCAAAGTCTCTGTTGTTTCGTTTCCCTCCCTAGATCAAACTCTTAAATGAGAAAGAAAAGAAAAGACAAGAAAAACGTTCAAAGTATTCTGCATGAGAAAGAGAGGACTGTGCCCAGTGGCTCCAGCTGGGGAGACAAACAATTCCAAGCTCACCTGCAGTTCCAGCTTCTCCTCTTCATCCAGGCTCTCGGATTTCACGATGCCATTCTCTGGGGTGGCCGACTCCTGCTCAGTCCCGCCCTCCACTACTGCCTGATTCAGGTCTCCTGGCTCAGACATTCTCCCAGACGCGAATTAAAACAACGAGATGGGATGCCCTGTGAGGTTAAGATATCAGAACATAAAGTCAGTGTGCACGGTGAAGCACTTCCTAATATTCTGGCGGTATTTCATTTCTCCCTTTGTATTCGAATTCAAACGAGCAACTCTGGCACCTCTGCCAATTTTACAGGAAAGGCGAATGAAAGCAAGAACAAATCCAGTACCCAAGGCGAACGCAGGAGGCAGATTCAGTCGCCCTATACACACAGGCACGCGAATACACCTTGCTATCGAAATGGAGCTACAAATCTTCAACGGAGACACAGAACTCCCACACATCTTCCAGTCCCCAAGTCCCAGTACCGAGGGGAAGAACAAGAGAAACAGAGTATTGCTCCAAATCTTGAAGAGTTGACCCTCGGCTGCGGAGGTGAGACCGGGCACTGGTGTTCTACGGCGTGTCTGAGATGATTCAAAAATTATTTCCAAGTTTCAGCCCACAGACATGCTTTCCTAAGGCACAAGGAATACCTTGTACTCTACAAGTAGAGGCAAAAATCAGTTGAAGAGCTAATAATTCAGTATAAATATAAGATCTAAATTTGACAATAAATTTTTCAGGGCCGACATTTTCAGGCTTCAAACTGAAAGCTGCGTCGGCAAAAGCAAGAGTGCTCTCCCAGCCCCTGGCAGTTGCCCTGTTACACAGACCCTGGGAAGGAAGTCTCTGGCGGGCAGCTCTAATGAAGCTAGAGCCCCTGAACGCCTGTCCTCCAGACCCACAGCACATGACCACACAGATTCTGGAATTGGCTTTTCAAAGTTGGAGCCTGTTGTTATTTTTTTTCTCCTTACCTCCATGCAACCCCTGACAGTTCCCCTTCTGATATGCTGTCAAATGAGGTTCATGAATAATTTAGCATTTAGCATTTACTTCCTCCTCAGTTTTTTTTTTTTTTTTTTTTTAAGATGTGAGGGGTAAAAAAAGGAGAGAAAGGAAAGAAATACGGAAGGAACGAAGGAAGGAAAAAGAAAAAGTGAGAAAAGGAAAGGCAGTGTGACCTGAAAGTCAGTTCTTCCACAGAAATTCCCAAGCAATGACTGTCCTCTTCCCAGTCATTACAATGGTAATGATTATTGGACAAATCAGTTTCTTTGGGAGTGCTTAATTGCCATTTACTAATTCAGGAACTTTATTTCCAACTGGGTATGGGAAGCATGAGAAAAATCTAAACCACGGTGGTTTCTGTTGCAAATCTGCTAAGATCTACCATGACTAACAGATGGTATCTAATGATATCTTTAAAAAAATGCAGGCTTATTTGGCAAAGGATTATGGGAATGTAAAAGGAAGAGTTTTCCAAAGGATGGTGGCTTGAGTCTGTGAGTTACTGGTGAGTGCTACTTTTAAGTTTGGGGAGATCTGAGGATATGCCATCCAACGGATTCAGATAGATTCCTCATATTTCAGTGACACTGGTGGGGTTCTGTGTGTCCTTAACAACAGTTCTGTTTCTCATGGCAAACAGCTTGTCTCTCAAGGTATTCGGTAGGGGGAGGAGATAGACTTCTGTTGCCCTAACTGGCTCTTCAAAGCATTTCAATATAAAACAAGATTGTGACTAGATTTAAAGTGGAATGAACAAGCTGAGCTCTAATTCTATGAACTGTAAGCCAGTTGAGCCCCTGCTCTAGATCCCCTCTGTTTTGGTGACACTGAATGACCCCTTCTATGCAAATAAGCACATTTACATGATGACAAAATACAGATGAGATGACAGCTGGACGACAAGGCCTTTACCTTTCGTGCAGAATTCCTGCCGTATTTCTCGGCGACTTACTAGCGGCTTCTGTCGTTCTACGCCGGGAAAATCCACACAAGTGACCAGAGAAAACGGGAGTCCCATGTCCCCATTAACAGTTTGGAATGCTCATCTCCACGCGATTCCCTTACACAGTCTGACACATCGTCAACCTGAAAAAAGATGAAAAGTCAATAACAATGATTGCAATAGGCATGGTAGGGTGAAGGACCAAATAAATAAGACCAGGTTTCGAACACTGATGACCAGTTTCCTGCAAATCACGTTCACAGCTTGATGCAGCCCCACCTGTCTCAGGCTGCCTGCTTCTTCTCTAATGAAGGCTACAGCCCGGCTGTTCAAGTCAGAGCGGCACCCACGCAGGGAGCTAAAATTAACAATTGCATTATGCACTGAAGATTACTCACTTCAATTTTAACCTTTTTTAGTGAAATCTCGCACTTTATATTAAAAAAAAAAAAAAAAAAACAAGCCTGTGTGCTTGCCTCAATGAGAATCCAGATCACCTATGAGCTCAAGTCTTGCCTCCTTTTTTATCCAAAGCCTTTGTTTTAATTATAGGTTGATATAATACACTTTAATGTTGTTTCTGAGACTCCTTTCTTTAGGAAAGTTATCCTAATGAAGTGTATTTAAAGATTTCGATTTAATGGGCCTTATCTAAAAAAGTGAAAGAAGAAGAAGAAAAAGAAGAAGGAGGAAAAGAAAAAGAAGAGGAGGAGAAAGAGGACGAAGAGGAGGAGGAGGAAGAGGAGAAGGAGGAGGAGGAGGATGAGAAGAAGGAGAAAGAAAGAAAACTTTCACAACAGCATGGCTGAAAGAGCTCTTTTCTCCCCACTTACAGTTTGGAAAGAATTCCTAATATTCTCATGGGGCGGTAAACACGGTCTCCCCATTCCCCTCCTTCCTCATCAGGATCGTCCCTACCAGCTGGGCATTCTGCTTGACAGCACAGAAATACTGTCAGAGGGATTCAACAGATTTTTGCAAACTTTGAGCGGGTTGAAAACAATCCACGCTATAATGTGCACTTTCTTTTTCTCACAACTCCTACAGGAGCGGCGGCAAAGATAGTTTGAATGCAAACACAGAGACAGATTCCTAATAATATTTGCCAAAACCAAGCGGTGGCTCTCCCTTCTGCTGCAACCCTGGGGCACACCTGCTCAACCCAACAGCATGCACGCCTCTTCCGTCACGTACCCGTCTTTGCAAACACTAAACACATCTCAGTTTTTCTGTCTGAAGTTGAAAAACACTCTCTGCCTCCCCTCTTGCTGCCCCCTCCCAAGTTTAAATGAGCACAGCCGGCTCCTCACCGGATTTTGCTGTGGCTATATTAACAACGTATCGGATTACAGCACCATTTGTTGTGCAAGAGAGAGACAACTGTTGAAAATGCGATCACGAAGGCGGTCAATAAAGTCTAGCCTTATTCATGTGTTATCAGAATGGCCAATTTGGCTTTACAATACGTTTCTTTGGTTGTTAGACATCGTATAGCTACCTGTGAGAGACAAGCAAACATGCACTGAGGACAAAAATGGATCGCTAATCAACAGGCATTTTAACTTCTCAATTTTGACCAGTTTCACCATGGCTAGCTACTTTGACTACCACTTGATACTAAAATGAAGTCAACATGTCTTAAAATTAGGATCTAGTTAAGTAACCAGCCCGTTATCTAATATGTCTCAGAATAGGCACCAGTGATGGATGGAATTACCACATGCTTTTTGGATTCTGTTTCCTTTTCCCAAAGAAAATGAAGTTATCAACGGTCACCGCAATCTTTCTGTCTTCTTTGCTCTGATCCTATTTGCACAGTGGCATTTAATCCAGTGGGTGAATGGCAACGCAGTTTTCAAATCTAAGCCTTAGATGCATTATTCCAGCCCCAGTAGGTGGATGCAAGATATAATTCTTTCCATGGAGAAAAAGGAAGAACAAACTGATGTTCACGTAACCAACTCAAAGCGTGAACAGCCTGGATCCATGTGTGTGCGTAATTACCAGGACACGTTTTGAAATAGCACTGAGCTCTAAAGTCAGCGAGGTATTATTCTTGCATGCCTGAATCATAAAGTCATCCTCTACTGAGATAAAAGGGAATACGGGCATATGGGAATGAGCAGAGAGGGACATATGGATCACAAATATTTTTGTAACTGATTAAAATTGTTCTCTTTGCTAGGAAAGCAGTGCCAGGAAATCAACACTACTCCAGCTTTCTGTTCACCAAGCTACCCGACTCTCACTGCTAGTTAATCTTTATCTGTTCAAATTTTCCCCATTTTCACAGAAAACCAGAACTATTTTTGACAAATATCTTTTATCCAGCATTTGACTAATGGAGTTGCTGGCCAACTTTCAACTGTTAGAGTGGGAGGGGTGGAGGGAGCAAAAGGAGACCCTATACAAAGGCACAAAGTAAAAGTTACTATAGTTCTTTCAGTGGAAACAATACTGTAACCATAATTTAAGGGACAGTCTTTAGCGAAGGCAGTCAATCGCTTGCAAAACAAGCTATAGGAAATTAATCGACGGTGCTGTCAACCATTTTCGATGAGGAGAATGTGGAAAATCACGACCACTTCTCATCATATTTCGTTTTTTTCTTCTCGAGCTTACTTCAGAGTTGAATGTAGTAGCAATTGTGGGGTGGCAGGGATGAGAAAGCCAGGGAAAGGGGGGCAGGGCACAACTGCTAGGCTGTCACGTGGGAAAAGCTGAGGATTAGATTCAAATTCCAGGAGTGACTTAGTTCTCAGGGGATATCTAAAATGGGAAGTTAAAGTTGAATTCTATTAGCAAGTTGCGAAGGTCGCTTTATTAGTCACTTTCCTCATAATCCTTTTACTAAAAATTAACGCAGAATGACTAATCTTATCCCAAATCAATATAGGTGAGGTAGGATGAAATGACAAAGTCAACATGCATTTATTTGAACAATTGAAATGTTTCTCCCCTAATATATTGCTGCTGTTGCTGCTGCTTCTTCTTCTTGTTCTTCTTCTTCGTCGTCTTCTTCTTCTTTAAGCTAGTCAAAGTTCTGCAAATATATGCCACTTGCAAATTACAAGGATGTTCTACCTTATGACAATGTTTGTCAATTGGCTGGGTGAGGTTTCTGAAAACTGTGACACCTTAGAAACTGCAGGCACTTCTTATTTTCAGAATAGTTACTCTGCTAATGCTTAAAAATATTCTGAGTATGTAAAATTAAGTTTAAAAACTAAAAAAATAACTGGAATGAGATCCTTTCAGAAATGAGATCAATCATGGGATGAACAGAGTGTACAGACTAGTTACTTCAGCAAGTTTGGAATTTTCCCAGGGTGACAAAACATCAATAACAAATTTTCACATAAGTTTAATTTCCCAAAGACAATTTTCTTCTCCAATACAAGGAATAGTCACCAGGAGCTCCACCCTCTAATTAAACTCTTTGGTCAACCCAATATACAGGCATCCTGTAAGATTCTAGAGTCACCTGAGCAAATGCCAAAATAACCAGACTACTGTTTTGGAAGAAGAACCTAGGGGATATTAAAGAAAAGGAATTTTCATACTAGGGTTTTAGGAATAGAAACATTTTGCGTGAATATTCTTATTTGAGTTTTAAGAGCTAGGCCGCTTATAAACATGTAGTAGATCATATGTAGAACATCACTTTTTCTTCTTTAACCAGCATAATAAACTAGACACAAGCATAACTTAGATCAACATTTAGAAACATCCCGGTAATGGAAATAACTGATGTCACAGCTTTGGACATAAAAACAGCCCCACAATAATCACAAGTGCCTTTAAAACAAGAGAGGTCTGAGCTCAGTAAAAACAGCCAATGGGAAAAAAGCCAATGCTTCCATTCTTTGTTCTTACAGCAGGTCTTAAGGAACCTCTACTATGTGCAAGGATGTTCTACCTTACGACAAGTCAGCTAACACAATGTCAACCAAGAACTTTTTTTCTAAAAATACAAAATAAAAGTTGAATGATTCTAATGGATCCACATGAGAAATTTTTAAGGTAGGTTAAATAATTTCATCTTTACCATTCACTTTGTGATTATTCATGGAGTGGAAAAGAAAGATGACTTTTGCTTTTATAATTCTGAAATGTTTGTCAGTGTATCTCAAAGGCAGGAAGCACAAAGTTGGGAAAGTAGTCTAGTGCACTGGATCCCACAATAACTTATTTGGATATTCCCATAGCATGAACTAATTGATGAAAGTAATGACATGAAGTGTCGCTGGGGCTGATAGAGGATCTTACATTTGGGTTCTAAAAAACCAGGTTACATCACTTGGAATTTTTAGCTTAGACAAGAGAAGACTTAGAAAGGACATCATAGCTATTTTCAAATGCTTAAAGAATATTCAGAGAAAGAGAAATTAGCCTTGGTCTTGCTCCAAAATTTAGAGCTAGGAAAAAGGAAAAAGGGAAAAGGAAAAAGGAAGATGAAGAAGAAGAAGAAGAAGAAGAAGAAGAAGAAGAAGAAGAAGAAGAAGAAGAAGAAGAAGAAGGAGAAGAAGAAGAGGAGGAGGAGGAGGAGGAGGAGGAGGAGGAGGAGGAGGAAGAAGAGGAAGGAGAAGGAGGAGGAGGACAACAACAACAACAACCTATCTTTTAAAACATAGATATGCCATAAAACATATGACCCAGAGCAGCACTTCAACTCTGAGATGTATATCCGAAAGGACTGAAAACAGAGACTTGAACAGATATTTGGACACCAGTTTTCATGGCAAAATTATTCACAATGGCCAAAAGGTTGAAAACAACCCAAATGTCTGTCAACAGATGAATGGATAAGCAGAATGCACGAGACACAGGCAATGGGGGATATTACTTAGCCTTAGAAAGGAACAGAATCCAGATATATGCTACAACACGATGGACTATGGAAATATTATGAGCCAGACATAGAACCAATATTGTATGATTCTACTTATATGAAGTACCTAGAATAAGTCAGCCCATAGAAACAAAGTAGGTGTTTCTAGGGGTTGTAGGTAAGGAAGAAAGGAGCTGTTATTTAATTGATACAGAGGTTCTGTTGGGAATGATAAAAGTTACAGGAATAGATGTGGTGATGGTTATGCAACATTATAAATGTATTTAATGCCCCTGAATTGTACATTACAGAAAGGCTAAATTGAAAAATATCATGTATATTTTATCACAATAAAAAGCACCTACAAAACCTTTTCTCTCTGAATATGATATAAATCACAAGGAAACAAATCAATATACACACAAAGAGATCAAAGGCAGAAAATGATAGTACAAGGGAGGAACTGTCATTCTACTTTACAAATTTCCTGTGATGTATTGATAACATGTGCATGTAAAGACAAGATCTGTGGAAATCACCAGCCCAGGTTTGTACTGGACTCACACTCAGCATCATCATAGCAGTCTTGTCTTTGGCAAGATAAGCATTGCTCTTCAATTTATTTTATCCAATGTGGACATTTCAAGAATAAAGAGGTTAGGATGTGTCATTTAGAGAACCTTCCACTACATCTCTACCAGAATCAGTGTGTGTGTGGTCAATGTGTTCTCCCCCACACAAGGTAACAGACACTGTTTTTAACTGAAAAAGACAATTCTGGGCACATTCTTAGCACACTGCAAACATGGGGCTGTCAATAATCCAGATGTAACAAAGCAACTGGTCAGTAGGAGTTTGTCATGTCACTGACTCATTTTTTTTGCATCTTTTTTATTGCCAAAAGGAGAATTTTCTGACCAAAATCAGTGCCATGGAGAACAGGGCTAATAGCTCTACTGCTGTAATTGAAAATAATCCAAGACTCTAATAAAGCATTGAGGATGATATGGGTTTATATCATCCTGTGTGACCTCTGGGACTGGGACTATTCTTGGAAATAGTAAATAGTCTCAACTTTTCCGATCCATTCCAGCCAATCACCATCTTTATGTCCTATCTTATCTTTGAGTCTAAGAAGGATTTATCCATTTACAAGGTGGTATCATCTGCCTCTGGCCAGGTATGATCTTAAAGAAAAAAAAAAAAATGTGCAAGTACCCAGAAACCCACAGCACTGCAAGGACCCTTGACACAAGCCAGTCTAGCTGACATTACATCCAGTAAGCTAGGCAAGGTCCACAAACATAGTAACAGAGTGGGGTCAAAAACATTGTCATTTTGATTGGGGATCAGAGGTCTTTTGAATACTCTGTGTTCCTCCAGTGATGACTCTCTTAGAAATCTAGACCAGGTCACCTAATCTATGCAATTAATTTCCAGAATAGTGCGAGAGGGATCGGCACATTGTTTTTCCATAGACCACTATCTTCCCTCCTCTCACAGGAACTGTCAAATACTGCACAGAAATTTCACAAAGTTATCATCGGATGATGTATGTGTTTCTCCTCTAATTTTATTTCCAATATCACATGGATGTATGTGGTTTTCTAGACATTTTTCTCAACCTTTCTCTTTTAAAATACTGAAAGCTCATGAACCATAATTATCAGAATGACCTAAAGTTATCTGCTCAATTTCCTCCTTCTACTTGTAGAACTCACAGTACCTATCTTTCCAGAAGCCATACAGGAAATCACATTCTTGCAGGATTCCCAGATAAAGTGTGCCCAGGGTTTGCAGGAAGGCATTATAAATTTTTTAATGTGGAACAATTAATTAGAATCCACACTGGTGCCAGAACACATGTAGAAATGAATGTCTCCCTGATCTTCACGCAAAAAAATCAGGATCTCAGAGTTGGGGGAGTTGCCTTGTAATTCCAAGTATAACTAAAACAACTGTTTTATGAACTTAAATAACACTGCTGGGATCTTCTTGATAATGATACCGTATAACTGCCAAAACAAAAGTGTTCCTAAGTAATCAGATCTTCCAGGAATCCCATTGAGTTACACACTCGCCCTAAGTATTTCTTTCAATATCACTGTACTGTGACCTACAATAGGCAACATTATTTCAGGGACGAGGGGGTGACCAACAGAAATAGTACTTTTGCTTGGGTGTTATTAATCTCACAGGTGTTCAAACTTCCATATCCTAAATTCAGTTCGGTTCAATACAGTATTCAAAAATGTCCTCTTCTGGGGCATCTCGATGCCAAGAAAATAACCTGTTATCTGTTTCCAATTATTTCTATTGGAGACACTCTGTAATGGAGCAAGGGATCGTCATGAAACACATATTTTCAACTCTGGCTTAAAAGATTCAAAATTATAAAAAATCATCCTGAAGAGAACAAGCACTTTAAAAAAAGGGAGGAGAGAGATATTAATTTTATTCAGCACATCTGACATGAACTCTTCTCCTTCATTCCTACAGGAAGAGAAAGAAGCATCTGTCACTTCAAAAACAATGAAACTTAACAAATGTGACCCAGTGATAGGTGGCAGAGTGGGAGTTAAATGTTTCAGTTATTAAAACCTTTCTTGTAGAAGAGAAGAAAGAGACATGTAGATAAAATGAATAAAAGCAAAGATAAATTAATAAATTGTTACTCTGTTAGAAATTTGAAATGACCATAAAATTCATGTTTTTCCCAAATGTAAATTAGGAAAAAATAAGAGGTTTTCATCACGATGATATCTTTTTTCCCCCTTATGTCATTGCGTAGTATTTGGTGCCATGAATGATGAATATTTCATGCCTAACGTTGCCTTTTTCAGAATTATCATTAGCTAACATCATTACCAAACCTAATCAAAAGAATTAACATAGGAGTTTAAATTACCTGCCCATGACCTCAGTACTACTTCCCCCGCAACCCTCCAGCCCACAACAGAAGAATGAAAAGGTTTTCCAAAGGAAAAAAGAAATCAAAGAGTGCTTCCCCAAAATAAAAAGCCAAAACGTCCTAAGGGTCTTAAGGGTCTCTGACTGCAGAGGGAGTGCTCTACTCCCAGAAGGGAGGGAGAGACACCGGAGGGAGAGCTGTTAGCAGAAACTGATGTATACTGCCATCCCAAGTACAGCTTGGGGAATTTCAGGAGACACGGGCACAAAGGGAATTTCTGCTTATGGGGAGGGTAGCTCTCTGGGCTTCCACTGTGCATTAGAATACTGACAGCAAGCTCTTTCAACGGGATTCAACAATCACACCAACAAATGCTTTTCTGGAGTGTTTCCTTCGATACGGATAATTTTGGACTGTTTTCTGTAGCTTATGACATTTCATCCTCCTATCAACCGCCCCATGTCTTGCTTGCCTAGAGCAGGGAAGACAGCAAGCTGCCTACCAGTCCGGTCTCTTAAGTGTGAAGTCAGAGGGCTGTTGACTCCAACCACTGAATCCACAGGGTCTTCGAAATGCAAATGAGTCATTATTTAAGGAGGCCCCATATTCAAATCAAGTCCTAAAAATCACTCTCTCTCCCCAGCAACTGTTCTCTAAGTTGCACAATGGTGGAGATTTCTGCCTGTATCACTCTGCCTCTGTATTAACTTCAGTGCTGAGAAGAAAGCCTGGCATGTTTGTAGCAGGGCTTGTAGGCTTCCTGAAGGAAAGGAAGTGCCCCCTCTCTCTGCCTTCTAATCAGGGATGGCCGGGTGACTTCTCTGGGTTTCTGCATCTAATCACTCAGAGACCTACAAATCCCCGTGGTAAGAGTTAAGGGAAAACCCCCAACAGCCACTAAAAGGTCAAAAGGCAAAACCATGACGTGTTTCTGAATGTATGGTCCTCAAAAAGGCTCTGATAGTGGGCCTTTCCACCGGAGAGAGAGTGTGGGAGCTTATTTGCGGGGCATCCACTGCATGGAACATTGCATAACCTTCTGGATAGGATGATAAAGAAAGGAAAGACATGGCACTGGCCCTGAGGGAGCTGCCAATCTAACTAAAGAATTCAACAGACCAGGAGATTTAAGAGTGAAGCAACCCAGAAGACTAAAGCCTGTGACAAATGACATACCGTGCTGCTAACCGGAGACTTAAAGTTTTCTCAAAGTCTTCTGTTCTCAAAGGTTAATTCTGATGGCCACCTTCCCCAACGTGTCACTGCCCCTCTCAGATGGCTGTGGCGCCCACTTGAGGTGCAGTGGTGTTCAAACTACAAAGAGGAAGGCGGTCTCCCTTCATCGCATCGCAGGTGCCAGCTCTGCCCCTTCTTGAACGTGAGAGCCTTTTTATGTTCCCTGCTGTGTTTCTCCCTTCTCCACACTGCCAAACATAATGCTACACAAAATGACATAGTGACAACCCTGCAAACCCAGTCATGGAAATGAAAAAGCCGCTGTGTTGAGATCAATGCACCTGCTCGAGAAGAATGTAAGTGTCCAGTAAGTCAGTCCTGCTCTACTCAGACTTTCAGTGAGAAGATGCCCCTGAACGGCCAGAGAAATGACTGTCTGTGACAGGGGCATGTTTTTGGTCCTAGTGGGTAGCCATGTGGTGTTGGGATTCTGCCTCCCCACAACTAAAGCTCTAGAAAGCCTATCTCAAAGGTAGATGTCAGGGAGTAACAGCAAAACCACCCCAGGAAGCGTGTGCATTCAGAATTGCCAACGCTGAAGAAAAGGAAGGTCAAGTGTTTCAGAGGGTGCCTCCTCTCCTGGAAGACAGGCTAGCAGTCAGCGAGCAGAAGA
This sequence comes from Spilogale gracilis, assembly GCA_004023965.1. Taxonomy (NCBI): domain Eukaryota; kingdom Metazoa; phylum Chordata; class Mammalia; order Carnivora; family Mephitidae; genus Spilogale; species Spilogale gracilis. Next base: position 228,412 of record PITA01000649.1, on the reverse strand, counting down.
AGCTATTTCTCTATAGAGAGAGGACTCCCAGAGACTCAGGTAGAACAGAGGTATAGAAAACAAAAGCCAAGATGCAAAATTATGTCTCCATGCTCTTATTTCTAAGCTATCAAGAGTCTGGCTTGATTTGGGTCTTGCTCTAAATATAAGCATTCTGAAGAAATGTGACAGGTGACTAATGGAGCCCCTGGAGGGTAATTCCCTGGACAGAGGGTTGGTGTATCTTGGACTGTGGATGGCACTTAACACGCGGCAGACCCATGATCTGCATCACTGAGCTAAAATGAGAAACGGGTATTTTCCTGGGAGGGAAACATTTTCAGGAAACTTCGAGCTTAGAGTCTGTGTTTTTGCAGTGCCCAGGACTCAGCCAGGAGGCACATGAACTAGTGCGTGCCTGCTTTTGGTGGGCAGCCCTCCAACTCTGGGCCATCTGTGGCAATGCTGATTGGACCCCAGCTGCTGCACTGGGAAAGTAACCTAAAGGGAGCATGTGGTTGGTCATTTGAAGGAGAGGGGCTGCAGTTCATCATGGGCCAGCCTGTGGCCACTCAATGTCAGAACTGCGATCCCATGACTGCTCAGACAGGGTGACATCTCTCCCTTCTCCCTGTCCCAACCTCATGTAAAGTCTTCATTATATTTTTAACAAAATGTTTTTGATTAAAGGGACAGCAAAGGGAGCCTGGGTGGCTCAGTGGGTTGAAGCCTCTGCCTTCAGCTCAGGTCATGATCTCAGGGTCCTGGGATCGAGTCCCACATCGGGCTCTCTGCTCAGCAGGGAGCCTGCTTCCTCTGCTCTCTGCCTGCCTCTCTGCCTACTTGTGATCTCAATCTCTCTCTGTCAAATAAATAAATAAAATCTTAAAAAAAAAAAAAAGGATGGCAAAGTGTCAAAAGAGTTAGTTGCATTCAAGTTGAAAAACATTTGCAAGTGAAGGCCTTCTACTTTGAAGGACTCTTCTACCTTGGGTGTTCCCTGTAAAATCTTCTGACAAGACCTTTCTACCCTGATGAGAAACCCACATCAAGGAAAATGGGTTTTTTGCATTTTTTAATTCTCTGTATTTTTAAATACCTAATACATTTTGATAATCTTGTAAAAATATGAGCTGGCCTTAGCTCTGTGTGGTATTAGATCCTGCTGGAGTTGATCGTTGATGAAAAAAGAAAAAAAAGCAGGTTCTGGGACAACTCTATGTGCAAGAGCCCGCAGAAGTGATTAATGCAAGTCGAGAGACACATGGAGTGTTGAGAGATAGTAGCGTGTGGTCCCTGGGCCGAAGGCTCCTGTGACTCTTAAAGGAAAGGGGTCAAGTTGTTTGCAGGAACTCCCAAGGCTTCCTTCTTTCCTGATGATGAGGTTGAAGATTGGGGTTCATTTTATTCATGGGTTCTCTATACTGCCTAAGCTACGGGCCTGGAGGGATTTATCTGCTTTATCCATGTGTGTTGTCATTAAAATGAAATAGACTTGAAGCTTACCTGCTTTCTAGGCACTGGGATAGAAGAAAACTCCTAGGGGCCCAATGCAAACAGACATTTCTATAAGGCATTAGGCTGCCCCACCCACTTCAGTTGTCTCTGATAGGCAACCTTGTGCTTCAAAATCAAATGGATGTAGCATCCCTACAACAAAGTAGGGCAGCCTGATCCCTGCAATGAGGCTGGAAATTGGTATTGCACCAAAGAATGAAAACGTACGTGAATGCAGTTGTTAAAAGTTCGCAAGAGTGTACCTCCAGGTTACAGTTTGGAAATACCTGGCTGAAATTATCTGGGAAAGAATTGAATTTGTGATTTGATATCCCACAGAAATAAAAGATCTGCCGATCGTATGTAATATGCAATACTCAGCTTTTGAACTGTAGCTTATTTGTGAGACCTTCAAGATTTTAAACATACATAAAGAAGAAGTCAGTCATCGTATTCGTAACACATAGCTAGACACACTTAGAGGTAGAATCTGTTTTTGCAGGATATGGTCTCCTTAATAAAAAGTCCAAGTCCACAAGAAAAGCTCTCAACATGGGGAAAAACTATACAGTGGGGGGAAAATATCCGAACTTCTCTTTACTCCTAATGAAAAATTAAGAAGAAAGGGGGAGGAGGCAGGCAGGCTAGCCTAACTGTCAGAAACAAGATGCAAAATTAATGTGTGAAAGTGGCACATGAACTCTTTGAAGGAATTCATGATGAAGTCTGCGAAACAAATTAATTTTCATAGATTGATTTGAAGCTAGAAAGACAAAAAGAGGCAATCACCCATTATTACTGACATTTAAACAGAGACAGGATTGTTCATTTGATAAATAATACGTTAGGGATAGCATTGCTCTGTATTTGCTAAAGCATGGCATATAGGAAAATGTGCTCTGCACGTCAAATGATTACATATTTTCACTGAAGAAAAAAAGAAGATATAAGGGAAGTAAAGAACATAATGGGATCCTGTTACCTTTCAAAAGTAATCTACCTGATGAAAAGAAAAGTAATTTGTATATATAAGTGCCAATGAATTCTAACCATATTAATATGAATGACGAGCCTCACAAGGTTTACATACTATGTAAGGATGAAGGTGTATGTATGTATGTATGTATGTATCTGTCTATCTATCTATCTATCTATCTATCTATCTATCTATCTATCTATCATCTATCTATCTACCATCTATCGTTTATCTATCTATTATCTGTCTATCTATCATCTATCTATTAAGAGAGAGGGAGGGAGCGATAGAAGGAAGAAGGGAGAGAGACAGAGACAGAAAACACGTGTGCTTGTGCATATATAATTTGTACAATTCCAGGTCTTTGAAACAATCCTATGGGGTCTAAAATTATTCTGATAATTTTAGGTTCCATTGGCAGGTTCCATTGCGACTCTGGAATTACTGGCTGTCTGTTGGAACTTCTGTGGCCTGATTCTTCCCATGAGGCTTGCCCATAGATGCCAACTTCAGGTCAGGCCATGATTATTCCAATTCTTGGAGAGCCCAGCATGAGCAAGGGGAGAGTAACTCCTGAGCAGAGCATGTACGCTATTCCCTCCACTGGTAATCCACTGGGCTCCCAAGATGCCAAACTTAGGTGATTCTGCAAACCTCAAAAAAATGCTTCCTGTCTAGATACCCCTGCATGCTGTACCATTAATATAGGAATTCAGTGTGCCAATTTTGGAAGATTCCTATTCCTTAAAAAAGTGCTCTCGTTATAAGTAAAAACCAGCCTCATCACATGGCCTTCTCTGGACACAACCTGGTTGAGTGGGCTTGCTGCCAAATAGGTGTCCTGGTATCATTATTAAAAACTGGTTAGAATACCCACGAAGGGGCGCCTGGGTGGCTCAGTCATTAAGCGTCTGCCTTCGGCTCAGGTCATGATCCCAGAGTCCTGGGATCGAGCCCCGCATCGGGCTCCCTGCTTAGCGAGAACCCTGCTTCTCCCTCTGTCACTCCTCCTGCTTGTGTTCCCTCTCTCACTGTGTTTCTCTGTCAAATAAATAAATCAAATCCTTAGAAAAGAAAAGAAAAGGAAACCTAGGAAGCTTTACTTTTAAAAGGTTATTATGGAGCAGCCTTTTCACATATTTTACTATTTCAAAAGTTGTATAAACAAAACAGAAGTAAATTTGTTCTGTTGTTTTTTGCTTTTCTCCTTAGAGCATTACAGCTGAATTATTTGGGCAGTTCTCTTAGTAAATTTTGAACGATAACTGCAGGCTTTTCTTGAAATAAACACTGGAGCAGAAGTTTCTTTTCTGACAGTAATAAGTTACTGATTATTATATTCACCATGGTCTATTTAAAGTGTACCCTCTAACCTTCTTTTTTGTAAGATCTTACTTATTTTTTTATTCATGAGAGACAGAGAGAGGCAGACGCAGAGGGAGAAGCAGGCTCCCTGCAGGGAGCCGAAGCCGGATGAGAGACTCGATCTCAGGACCCTGGATCCTGACCTGAGCCGAAGATAGATGCTTAACAGGCTGAGCCACCCAGGGGCCCCCCTCTAACCTTCTTAATACAAACTCTTTCTAAACACACAGACAGGGGCACCTGGGTGGCTCAGTTGGTTAAGCGACTGCCTTCGGCTCGGGTCATGATCCCAGAGACCGGGGACTGAGTCCCACATGGGGCTCCCTGCTGGGCGGGAAGCCTGCTTCTCCCTCTCTCACTCCCCCTGCTTGTGTTCCCTCTCTGGCTGTGTTTCTCTCTGTCAAATAAATAAAATCTTAAAAAAAAATAAACACACAGACACACACACACACACACACATCTGCAATATATGTATATATAGGATGCAATACATAAAATATTTCTTGGAAATAATATACATAGCTTTCCCCCAAAAGGTTTGTGGCCCCCATTTTTTAATCCTTATTTTAGTGGAGTTATGCTCCCACAAAAATGAATACTTCTGTGTTTAGGATGGCTCCTCCCCCCAAAATGAGTAAAAAACAAAGTCAGAGCTGCTACAGGGATGCTCTAGTCCCCATTCCTGGTACACAATGGTTATAAACCCAGCATACAAAGATCTGCCTTTGTAAAATCTGTGTCTCTTCAAGGTTGTATACGTTGTCAAAAAGCCCGCTCCATTGCTACTTTCCAGAAAGCATTATTTCAGAGTACTGATAGACTGATTTTGTTCAAAATTTCTCTGCAAGTTAAGATATCATGCCCTTTATAACTCTCCATTTCAGACTAGACTGTATTTCCCTTTCATTAACTCTAAAAATCTATCAGTGCTCCTCTCCTCTCACCTTCTCGTACTGCAGCACCTCTCCAACACGCCTTAAGAAGTAAGTCACGCTACAGATGGGGACCGGCTTTCAACAGACACTGCAAAAAATATTTAGAGCATTACAGCTGAATTATTTGGGCAGTTCTCTTAGTGAATTTTGAAAGATAACTGCAGGCTTTTCTTGAAATAAATACTGGAACAGAAGTTTGATGGCAGAATCCATCAGTTACTTATCTCTCTCTTACCAAAGTTCTTTAAAAACAGGGACTATCCCTATTTATCTTGTACGGAAACACCTAGCATTCGTAATGGTTTGATGAAGCACTCATTTAATAAATTAATATATAATTTTAAGAAATTGTGAGATTATGGTACCTTGTCATAATGCAGAACTGTGGAGCTCTCCCTTTTAAATTAGCAATCATTTCTCCATTATCATTATCATATTATCATTGCCATAAATCACATTGATAAATAAAACTACTTGTATCGTGATATAATTTAAGGTTTTATGTAAAAATGAAAGGGTGCCCAGGTGGCTCAGTCATTAAGGGTCTGCCTTAGGCTCAGGTCATGATCCTGGAGTCCCAGGATCGAGCCCCGCCTCGGGCTCCCTGCTTGGCGGGAAGCCTGCTTCTCCCTCTCCCTCTCCCTCTGCCTACTGCTTTCCCTGCTTGTGCTCCTTCTGTCCCCGTGCCTCTCTCTGTCAAAAACAAACACAAAAAACAAAAAGAAAAACTTGAAGAAAAATATATATAAAGATAAATGCTAATATGAACAAAGCCAATCTGAAACAATTCCAATATTCTGTGCCTGACATTATTTTGATTAAAAATGATGGCATAAACAGATTAATCCTTAAATGTCTCATTTTGAAGTGGAGGAAACTGAGTCACAAAGACATGAAGTACCCTAGCTGAGATTTTACTCTAGGAAAGGGTGGGTCTAGAGTTCAAATCCTGACAAACAGTTCCCAAAACTTCAACTTTAACCACGATACTTTGAGATGAGCAGTGATTCATGGGATGGAGCGGGTATGTTTGCTTGCACCTTTCTAAATGTTCTCAAATGAAACTATTTTACTTTATATTCAAAAAACTAAACATAAAAATTGAGAAGAAACTAAAAAATAATGGGTGAATTCAAATTGACTATTTGCAATATTAACTGCATGGTGAAACGTGTTTGGGGTTGTGATGTAATTATCCATTGAGTCAGAAAACATGTATGTAAAGACAATGCAGAGAACGGTTAATAAAATCAAAAGTATAGAATAGTGACATCTAACCCAATATGCAATAAAAGGCACTAAGTCTATGAAAATATGATTTCAATGGATGCCAAAGATAAAACTAAAGAAAAACACCCTACACATAAACCAATGTAATAAAATTTAAAATCTACTTTAAAAATGCCAAAAGAATCCCGAGACTAGTTCTATAAACACTGTGATATAAATTAAGACAAAATACGTTTTCTGCTTAGCATACATATCAAAATCAATACAACTCAGTTGCATTAAACATCCATGGCAGTAACAATTGCAAGTCAGACTGACCTCAAATTTCTTAAGAATTCAAGGTTATTTTTATACGGAGCACTGACTTGAATATTGTGTTCTAAAAGGACTTCCCTCTACAAGAAATCAACCAAAAGTGACAAGGACATTTAACAGTATGGCGAGAGACCCCATGACTTCACTAAAAAAAAAAAGTGATTCCTTTCTACTTTGTCGATTTGGATTCAGAGAAAGATACATGGGTGACATCTGTAATCATCTGTAACTCTCTCTATGAACGCTCTGTATTAAACCCTGTTACTGACCAGTCCCTATATAGGTTTGTCCCTTTAAACAACTCCTGCCTGCAAGTCTGTGTTCTTTGAGGACAAGGGACAAGGCTGGAGCTGATGTCTGAGACTTTGGAGAAAGACCACTTGAGCCCTTATGTCATGAACAATGATCTGGGTATTTTTAACATCATGGCAACACACATACCATCATGTTGTTCTTTCAAAACCATAACAAACAGAATAAATTGATTATCCTTTCATTTAATCGATACACTCTTAGTAAGTATCTGCGTAGGAACAAGGGGAATAGAGCCAACTGGAATATGACCCCACTCTTTAGGAGGGCTTGGACTTGAAAGTTTGGAATTGTATTAATTTTTTAAAAAATTGGGTGGAGTTCAGTAAGTGGCTCTTCAAAAACAGAGGCACTTCTAAATAGGAGGATAATGTTAGGAACTCATGCGATGTTTACCCACAGTGTTTTTTTCTCGTTTCTCAAATATAGGAAATAACAAATTCTGAACGTTTGATATGATCTCTTAACCTCCAAATGGGTGTGTTTACATCACATAAAACAACTGTATGGTAAGCCATTTTAAAAGACCTGCCAACGACTGCTCTGTAGAAAGAGATACATAGATGTGGGGGGCATCTAAGCACAGTTGATTCTGTGGTTTCTGCAGAGTGTCCACGTATAAAATTTTGCTCAAAACTTTCCAGTGACTTTAACTTCTTTACTTCCCGCCCAAACAAGCTCTCATTGTCTGATCTGGGAGATTATCTTTAATTAAACAAAGAAATAAACAAAGAGTTTAGGCCAAGGGCAGTAAAGATGTCCCAAATCACATGTCTATCTTTGTAAAGGCCACACAACTAGGACTCAATTCTAGTGATACTCCTTGGAAGGTGCATTGTCCTTCCCAAACTGCTTCTGTGCATTTGTAGAAAGACATAAATATAAACCAAAACGTGCTTATATTAACCACACGCATTCTGACTTATGATGGTAGCCTCAACTTTACCATTTAAAGTAATTCCTTAAAGATTGGCAAATCCACTGACCTCAAAAGAGAGAAAGTCTTGCTTTCTTCAGCAATCTAAGATTTTCCATGTGAATGTCGGAGAATTGTCCCCTAAATGAGGCCACACACACACACACACACACACACACACACACACACACACACACAGCAGGTGGGTTAAGCCACTCAGAATGTGCAAGTGACACTTCTCTCAGGCCCCTCCCCGAATGCCAGATCAGGCCACACTGCAGCCTGGGGTCGGTTCCAGCTCAGAGAACAGAGTAGCAGCTGCTGGGAGCTGGCAGAGGCTCAAGTCTCAGCTGGATTCTTGGCCCCCTGCCTCCTCCAAGCACTTACTAGGGGCGCGTGACCAAGGAAACAGCTGAGCTCCCACCTCCAAGAGGAAATGCAACCGCCGCAACCCCCACCCCCCCACCACCTGCTCTGGGGCCAAACAGCCACTCCGTTCCAGCTGGCTCTTGCAGGGGTAAGATGGACTGCTGAATCACTCCCAGGCATGCCAGAGCTGAGCTGCTCTGCTCGGGACAGGCGAGCAAAGGCATGGTCTGACAGGTTGAGGCATTAGCCTGAACACTGTGGCAGGCCACCTGGGGACCTAAAGCTTGCAAGGGAATCAGATCTGGTTGGGATGTTCAAATTACAGGGTCCTAATCGGATCCTGAGCAGTGCTTTGGATATTCTCTGTAGAATTACCCCGAGATACCCCTTTCCTAAATAGAAATTTTGATTTTGATTTTGAAAAATCAAAAATAGTAGGTTGAAAAATTGCTGAGAGCGCAGGAGGCTGGGAAGTCATCTCCAAGTTCAACGATTTCCAGGAGTCCTCTCAGCACAACATAATTAGGAAAATGAAGCAAATGCATTAAAAGTCCTGCTCCTTCCTTGGCCTGTGACTCACATTGCGGCACTTTTGGGTGCCCTGGAATGCAGACACAGGGCGGTGAAGGTCAATGGGTATGGCCATGCCACTTCCCAGAACCAAGGCCCTGACAGCTTCAACTGAGCTCACGTCAGTACTATTAAGAGACACCCATGACTTCAAACATTGTGAAATCTCACGAGCCTCTAAGGACACGCCTGTCCGTCTCTGTCTCAGATCAACACAGGAGGTTACACTTGATGATGTTAAAAATTCATCTGGAGAAGGACAAAATGTTGGCACTCTGATGTGTGTGTGTGTGTGTGGGGTCTCTCATTCAATTACTTCTGTTTGTTGTAGGTTTTGAAATATTTCATAATAAAAAGTTTGAAATGAAGTGTAATGATTTCTTTGGGATTATTTTTTAAATTCTAAATTTTAAAGATTATTTTAATCTTTGGGTACAAATACTATGCTCCCAAAGTGGGCTTCAGTCCAGATGAGAGAGATTCTGATTTCTGGGAGCTGTTCTTTCCAGGGAGAATGTGAGAGATTTGAAGACCTATTATAGACTGTGGTTTCTTTGAAATACTGACCCATGTCTAGTTAAGGGTTTTTCTCCCTAGGAGTGAAATGTAACAATTTTTCTTCAACCCTGGTGTATGCTTTGAACACAATAGCTCTAAGGCATCCTGGTATTAATTTTTAACCTTTCTGATCAGCCTCAGGGGTGGACACAGATCACTCTTCAAGGAAGGCCCTCTTAGGGGATTTTTCAGCTCCAGAGATCTGAGTGGCTTGATGCCACACTTTTTTCTAAGGTATTTATATCCAGTAACTGATGGAGGTAGGCATGTAAGACCTGGCTATCTCCACCCTCACAAGACAACTTGAAGGTCAGTCTAGCCAGAGATCCCATGGACTTGGTCAGATCTGTTCTCATCCTTTGGCCTGAACTTGACTTCTCTCATGGCATTGGTCCCAAGAACTCTCCGTAGTAAACATGCCACGTACCACCCTCCATCTCAGAGTCAGCCTCTCAGAAGCCTACCTGGGACACCTCTGGACATCCCTTCCACCCAGGACCCTTTTCACCCAAGAAGGTGGAAATCATACGGTGGCTGTATTAAAATCCAGCTTCAGGATCACTGTTTGGTTTAAAAGCCTTGTTAACTTCTCCAACACCTGACACTTCACTGCTGCTAATTCAAATCTTTCAATATTTATAAAGGTACTAAAACATGTACATGCAATTAGCGTTTGAATACCAAACCATAATTCTGAGTTAGCAGCTCTCAGCATGACCACATATTACATACTTCTGGGATATTGAAAAAAAAAATCAGGAACTCTCCCCAAAGCTACGAATTCTCACTTATACATGAAATATGAACTTATTTTTTTACCTCCAATTCTCAGAGGCCTCTCCTAAGTTACACAATCCTCCTCTGTCAAATCTAACATATTTCTACTTGTCGGCGCCTCCAAAAGTTACCGTCCTAAACGTAATTCCAAAACCACCAGCAGCTCGCATGATGCTGACACACAGTAGACATAAAAGATATCATGATAACACAGGAGTTAAAATGCCTATAAAATGTTAAACAGTTTATATAAATTATTTCATTTGCTTCTCCACAATCTCTAATAGTTAGCTGTCCCTGTTTCCACTCTACAGATGGGATGACTGAGACTCAGTGGGGCCAAGAGACTTGCGCAAGACCATACAAATTAAAAGGCACTGACCTACCTTCACTTTAACCTCAGGAGATATTTGCTATTATTCTCCATCAAAGGATTTTTTTAGGGAAAAGATAGGACATAAAAGGGTCAGTTAGAACTGACTGTGCTGATTTTTAAAATTTCGTAGCCAGCTCTAAGAAATCTGTAAGTGTTCTGACTTCTTTGTGCCCAAATTCTAATAACAGAGCAGCCTGAACTATAATAACAGCTATAATAACAGCTAACATTTGCATTGTGTTCCTAGACGTTGAGCGGTATTCTATGAACTTTACCAGGAAGGACTCACAGAGTCCCTTTATCTCTGTTCTTCTTTATGTCCTATCATTTACCATTTCTCTTTCTGGATAGGCGTCGGGGAGGTGAAGTTTTAACAGGGTGAATCATTATTCTCACGAGCACAGCTCAGTAACTGATTTTCATACTATGACAATGAATCAATAAGAGAATATTAAATTGCATTAGGTATTTGATGTTTTACAAAGGGGAGAGGATTTGTATTTAATTTGGTCAAAGTGAAACACGTGGTCTTTTGGAGGACCCAGCTCTCATTGCACAATCCATGTGTGTGTGATCGTGTGTGTAATCAGGCCTATTTATAAAATGGAGTCAATAAATAATCATTTACTCAGCTCCTACGAGGTGCCTGGCATTCTGCTGGGAACTGTGAGAGGTACAACGATTTTTACAGCCCAGCATCTGCCTTGAAGCAATTTATAATGTGCTAGAAATGAAGACTCATTCAGCTCAGCTTTTCAAAGAGCTATCTTCTCTTTTTCTCCATTACGTGTGCTAAACACTGAATTCCAACTGAATCCTTATCAAGTATTTCACTAATTTTCAAGTGAAAAGGTTAGATTAGACTAATTCATGATTTGAAGAAAACTGTTTTCTTCAAATAGGATGAAGACAGTGGTGTCCTATAAGTAAGCAAGGAAATGTTTACTCTAAGCCCTCAGTGAAGAATTACAAATTGTCCTTTTGAGTCTGAAAATTACTCATCAAGAAGTGAACTTTAGGACTATAGTTCCTCATTATATCTTAATCTGTTGCTACACACGCTGAAGAGGTGGGAGCAACCTTGCTCTCTCCTCCCAAGTACGAATCTCTTTTTCCAGACCTTTCTCTAGGAATGGGATACAGAAATCGGAAAGGAAGGCACAGGCTACAGCCTGGGACCAGAATGGTTTAAGGGGCAGAGGAGTGAGGCTGAAGCAAGATGTGTATTTGGGGCGAGTGTGAAGGAAGAGGGGCTGGCAGGTTAGTTTACGCCTGGAAAGATCAAACCCGAAGAAGCTGAAGTCGAAAGCAAGCACAGCAAGTGGTCCTCTGGTGGCTGGACCCACCCTTTATAGATGTCGTTTTGCTCATTGCTCAGTGTGGGAACAGATCAGCCCCTTGGGGAAATTGAAAAACACAGCTTGAGAGGGAACACAAGAAGCAGGGGGAGTGAGAGAGGGAGAAGCAGGCTTCCCACCCAGCAGGGAGCCCAATGCGGGGCTCCATCTGGGACTCCGGGATCATGATCTGAACGGAAGGCAGACCCTTAAGGACTGAGCTACCCAGGTGCCCCTCAAATGTAAACATTTAAAAGAATTTTCAGTAATTTAGAAATAAGACCTTATGATGGTTTATGAAACAACCATTTGCATGGAACCAGGTCAAAAGGAGAAAAAAGTCAAGGTGGGTAACCCGGAAATCCCGGAGAAGGATGCCAGAAAGGCTTGTCGGGGCTAGAGCCTGGGTCTGGCCCTTGGCAGGATGTCGCATGCTCTCTCTGTGCCAGCAGATGGTGCAATGCACACCTGCAGCCCTTGTCACAAAACAGGTCTTCGCAGTTTTTATTACGAGCCTTTTTACGTGAATCTTTACACATTTAGGGGCCTGTGTACCCCCGCGCCTCTTGATTTAGCTGCTGACCAGTAGAGTGCTTTGTGTAGAAAACAGGAAGCCTCTCCACCAGTTGGGGCCACAGCCCAACCCCTCCATCCTCCAAAGCTTTCCTTCTTGGGAGAAACTCATTTTTACAACACGTGAGAGATTACGATTCTAAACCTATATATTAACCGACAAGATGAGATTAAAGAGTCACCTCCTCCCTTATCAAGCCCCTGTATCCCCACTGCCCCCGCCTACGTCTAGTCTTCTGCTGTGCGCACACTGAGGTCCATTCAGGGCAAACATCTCCACTTCTGAGCTCATCACACAGGGTCCTAAATTTGTGAAGCTCAGGCTATATTTTCCCCAAGGACAGGGACTATGCCTCGCTTACTTCTGGGTCCCTAGAAATCACCAAGGTAGCTGGAACATAATAGGAAATGAGCAAATGTTTGCCAAAAGACCAAGGACTTCTGTGAATGCCTTCTAATCATCTGAACCAGGAGAGGTGGATTAATTTTGCAATTGCTTAAAATATTAACTGCTGATAGTATATCGGTAGCATCATAAAGTATTTAAGGTATATGCCTTGGAAAAAATTGACCTTGTGTGGGCTATAGCTTTATGACGAACCCACTCAGGTTGTAGAAGTTTTCTAAGACGTATACCGGCCGCCTTGTTCAAGAAGTCCACCTCTTCTGGGAAAACTGGACACAGTTTGATAAGGACTTACACTCATGAATTCTGAAATACTTTATCTGATTCACCCATAAGTACTTATTGAGTGACTAGATTATTATTGTTTTCAAGGAGTACTAATTGGCATTGATTTACTCAGTAGATCACTCTAGTAAGATTACACAGAGATGAAGATCAAAAAGACACAGAAATGCCAGATTGCTTTCTACGAATTCTGGGACAAAAGAGAGAATCATAAGTGAATTTAGGGGCACCTGGGTGGCTCAGTCAGTTAAGTGTGTACCTTTGACTCAGGTCATGATCCCAGAGGCCTGGGAGCCAGTCCCTCCCTCAGTGGGAAGCCTGCTTGTTCTCCCTCTGCCTGCAGCTCCCCTTGCTTATTCTCTCTCTCTCTCTCTGATTGATTGATAAATAAATAAATAAATAAAATCTTTAAAAATAATTTAAAGAAGAATCATAAGTGAATTGGTATGTAGATCAATGTTTTTCAAACTTTAGTTTATGACCTGTGAGGAGATCATGAAGTCGAATCATTGGTTTAACTTCAATTTTTAAAATGAAATAAACAGAACACAGGATGGAGTGGAGTGAAATGAACTAGACTAGAGTAGGTAAGAATTAAGAGTACATTATTGCCCTTGGTAAGGCTAGGGCTTCTTTTGTAAAATTTTATTTCACACACACATATGTGTGTGTTCTGTGCGCTTACCTACGTCTGTGTTCTGGGAACTCATATAAAAGTATTTTTCAAATTAAGTCCATCAAAAAAAATTGCTGGAAGAGATCACATCATGTTTTCATAATTGAAAAATAATTTGAAATGTATATGTAACTCGTGTCTTGATTACCGAAGTCAGCGAGAGAAAATGCGGGCTGTGACAGGGTTCCTGCTGTGAAATCCAAACATTATTTGTGAGATGCAAAAACCTTATCATTTAAATACGAGGATTGATGCCTCTGATGAAGACAGAGCATCTTCGCTAAAACAAACAAATGATTATCTTGGACAACAGTATAAACAAGTCCCTAATTCATGAAGCTGCTAATTGCTCTTCCCAGCTGCACAAGATTGGCCTGGACTCCATGTCTCACCATGCGTAAGTGTGCATACATTTGTACACTCACTCCTAAAATTCAGCCTCACACAAGTCCAGCCACACATAACCAGGGCCTGGGGGCCAACGGGGGTCAGTTCAGAAAACATCTGTCTATAAGACAGCGACTTGGGCCATAAAATGTTTCATTTTATAGACAGATTTTCCTCTAGGGTTGTAATGGGATTGAACTCGTATTTAAATTACTTTATTTCCTCACAAGACTCACTGATGTGTCAGCAGGAGGAGAGCTCTGGAAGCAGATTTTGTAGCCAAAGGAAACTGATCCCTCCTATCACTTTTTTTTTAAAGTGAATCACAGAACTGATATCTGAATAATGGTAATCACGAATCCCCCTAATTGTTCATTGTTCATATTTGACTCATTAAACCCGGTCGCATTAACTCTTACTATAAGAAATAATAGCTACCATGTTTTTGTATATTATATTATGTGCCAAATGCTGCAAGAAACACTTTAGAGATAGTGCTTTTATCCTCACTGCTACCAATCTCATTCACATGCATTTAAGGAAGGGAGGGAGGGAGACAGGGAAGGAAGAAACCTAGAATTTCAGGAAAGATGAGTCCCTGCCCAAGAAGAATATCAATTCTTCAAACATAAGTCTCAAATGCCCAAGTCCTGTCCACTGTCCCCCTCACGTTGTTCCGGCTTTGCATTTGGATGTGTTCACTGAGAAGTGAACGCAATGCCCTCAGAAACAATAGGAGTATCAATTCAAGAAAGATGCCACACCATGTAAAAACTACATCTTTTATCCTAACAAAGTATCATTTCTGCTACACCTAACCAGAAACATGCAGTTACTTTTTATCAGTAAATTTGACTTGGCTATCCCACTGAAATACAAGAAAAGTCATCCTCAGTCCTTGACTCTTCTACTAATCTGAAAACTGAGAAGTAAATCAGCTACAGAAGACTCTGATACTATAAAGTGGGGTGTGTGACCTCTGGCCCAAGCCAGAATGTTACCCCGTCTGGAAAAGGGCTGGTTCTAAGGTTCATGAGAACTCATCTTGACCACCATGCTAGGATTCAGGTATGGAGATTTCTCTGAGGAATGAGCTAGATGCCAAGGTGGTATAGCCTCCATCCACAGCTACCCTCTAGGACTGAGCTGAACCCAGTCCCACAGGACCCCATGGCATCCTGACGAACTGTGTTCAAACTAGAATCTGGACATCCTGCCCATTTGGAGCAAGAAGGTCAATTCTGTACAAGAGTTTATGAATAACCTCATAACCTCATAGAGTCAGTGGGTCACCTGGAAACTGAAATGCACCCTTGACAAAAATATCAGTCTAGGGTAGAAACTGAAGAAAGAAAACCCCCACAAAAGCCAGTTTTGTATAGCTGTGAAACGCTTGGATTCTGAAGCTGGATTTCTAGGGTGGAAGCCCGCTTCCTCTACTAACTGAGCAAGTTACTAAGGGTTCCCATGCCTCAGTTTCCTTCTCTGAAAATGGAAATAAGAAGAACCCCTACCTCACAGGTGATTGGGAAAATTAAACAAGCGGATTTATGTTAAGCACTCAGAAAAGAACCTCGCACATAGGTAGCATTATATGTGTATTAGCAACTGACTGTCTCTTACTGGGACAAGTGCATACATCCATTCAATGGAGATTTCTGGATATTACGTGAGTAGAGCTATGGCTGGAATTCAACTGCCAACATTTCTAGAGACCCAGACCTTCTAGATGCTTCTAAAGACCTCAGTGTCTCTAAAAATTATAGATACTTCAAAATGAGATTGGCTTTTGCCCAACAAGACTCTGAGGGTCTGAGCCCATCACTGGGCTGTTCAAGCTGTGGGAGGACGGCAATTCCTGAAGCTTCAACACATATGTAGGAGGTATCTGGATGACAGTTCTAGCATTGTCTGTCTTTTCCAGCTAGTATAAATGATAAGGACAAACCTGCCCCTGAAATTCACATTGAAAATGACAAAGCGGGGCGCCTGGGTGGTTCAGCTGGTTAAGCGACTGCCTTCGGCTCAGGTCATGATCCCGGAGACCGGGGATCGAGTCCCACATCAGGTTCCCTGCTGGGCAGGAAGCCTGCTTTTCCCTCTCTCACCCCTCTGCTTGTGTTCCCTCTCTCTCACTGTGTTTCTCTCTGTCAAATAAATAAAATCTTTAAAAAAAAAAAAAAAAAGAAAGAAAGAAAGTGACAAAGCTCACAGGAGAGGATTCCAAGGAAAAGAACAAAGGAGGAAATGGAATGACGGTGCCAGAGGTGACCAGATAAAAACTACGTGCGACAGATTTTTCCAACATTTGAATTTGTCCTAGGATCCCTGCCTGCAGCAAATGGCCTTAGGAACATTTATAAAGAATTCTTCTTATAGAGATCATTTTTTTTCCTTTTGCTCCAGATAAAGCATTTTTATTTATTTAAATAAGTTATGGTGCAAATTCAGCTACTTGGTATAACTAAAAGATAATACGCTATTTTTATTTTTATTTTTTTAATTACTAAATCATTTTTATGTGTTGGTAAAATTATCATATAGTAAACTTGTCTTGTCACAGGTAGAGGCTGTATAGTTCTCTGGATTTTAACACACGTGTAGGTTTGTATAACTAACAATTTACTAAGCCTACAGAAGAGTTTTCAGCACCCTCGATACTTCCTCGTGCCCTCTCTTTCCAATCGCACCTCCCTTTGACGTAGCTCCTGGCATTCAGTAATCCATCCTGCTCGGTGGCTATATGTTTGCCATTTTGAGATGTTCTGTAAATGGGATCATGCAGTCAGTGATGTTTTGGGATTGGCTTCTCTCACTCAGCATAATGCTCCTGAGACCCATCCAAATTGTTGTGTTTATTTATAATCCACTCCTTTTTATTACCAAGTAATATTTCACTATATGAATTCACCACAGTTTGCCCAATCACCTTTGGAAGGACATTTGGATTGTTTCCAGTTTGAGGCAATTACGAATAAAGCAATCATAAACTGCTGTCTACACAATTTTTGCGTTCATAATTTTCAACGCTACTGGTAACTTTTATTTAAAAGTTTTTCTTGACCCTCCGGATAGCCAGTTTTGTGGATTAGGGCTTATGTCCTCTCCATTGATTTTAGAGTCCTACCTTAGAGACCCTTAGAATACAACCTCAGGAGAAACTAGCATCTCCCTATAACCATCCAGGCTCCTACCCGTTTTTCTATTGGAATTTGCAATCCTTATTTCTTCTCTTAAGATGCTATGCTTTAAAAAATAGTAATAATTTTTAAATCAAAGTCAATTGAAATTAATTTATTAAAATTTATTTTGAAAATTTAGGGTATTTCTCTGATATTTCAGATCATGAAACATCAATCATGCAAAATCTACGTTCCAACAAGAAGTTTTGTGTTTTAAGTCAGTATTTTTCATGTTACGATCCGTAGACCATAGCAGCATTAACATCATCTGGAAAACTATTAGAAATGCAAATACTTGGGCCTCACCCTAGGCCCACTGAATCAGAAACTGAGCTGGTGGGTCCAGGAAACTGTACCTAAATACAGCCTCCGCCTGATTCTGATGCATGCACAGGTTTGAGAACCACTGCTTCAGGGATGCTCTTCCTATGCTGTATAGAAGGAAGAAGGCCATCGTCTGAGACTTTCCTTTGGGAGAACATACTTGGCATTCACTCATCCTTCCTTCCTTCCATAACAGGACTAGCTTAAGGAATAGAATGGCTCATTTGTGTTAAGACATGAGTTCTAGGGGCGCCTGGGTGGCTCGGTCGTTAAGCACCTGCCTTCGGCTCAGGTCATGATCTTGGAGTCCCAGGATCAAGCCCCACATCGAGCTTTCTGCTCACTGGGAGGCCTGCTTCTCCCTCTCTCACTCCCCCTGCTATGTTTCTCTCTGCCAAGTAAATATATTCTTAAAAGAAGATAAGATATGGGTCCTGATCACCAACTGACATTTATAAGAAAGATGATGTAGTTCATTTTGGTCCCTGGGGAAGAGGTATGGAATCAAAACCTAAAGTCTAGAGAAATCTCAAACTCTTCATTTGAAAGATAAATTGATCACACTATCCTCTATTTCCATCTTGCCACTTTATTGGTGCAGATGGGCAGAGAACAAAGGTAAATGCAAGTTTCATCTCTTTGTTGACATTGTTCTATAAGCCTATCTTTAATGGGAATATTGTTCTTTGTCAGTGAAACTAAGTGAATTCAGAAGGAAAAGAAAGTAGAAAAGCAGATTAGGGCATGCCATCACTTATCTTCACACACACATATATTGTATACAAATACATATGCATATAAATACATATATTAATGTGGTATGATATATAATACATTATACAGCATCTAATATATACAATATTTGATACATGTGTACAATTCTTATATGTGTATATGAATATATTATATATATAAATTATATCATATGTAATATACAGTCTACAACATATGTGTGTGCATTTGTGTATTTTTCAACATATACACATATATGTAAAAAAGAATGTGCATGTATATTCATTTTCTGTTGTTCTCTTCTCTCCTCAGAAAATATTACCCAAAATAAAATTACAGGTAATCCCCTAGGCCTAGGTCAATATTTATCCAAGTAAACCTAGCTAATGCATATGATAAATTATACAGATTAAGAAATTTTGACCAATTCTCTCTGTATATAAAGTGACATATGTTGCTTATCAAATAAATCCTTATATTTACCTATTGACAGTATTTCTAAGATTTTCCATCTATTCAGGTTAGTTATATAAGAATATAAATAAGATAATTCCAGTTGTTAGTTTCCTTTGGGCCACAAAATACAGCATAAACATTCTCTTTCTAAAAAGTATCCATTGTCCCTAAATTTCTCTGTCCAATAACTTCTCCAACAAAGCCATTGCTTTTGACAAATAATTAATAAATAGGATTCTCATACCTACTGCACTTCACTATTGTTTTAAGGTAAGCTGAAATTTCTGTTAACCTCACCACTTCCTTTATCTAAGAACCTGACTCCCTGGGGGAGAAGGATAAGAAGCCACTTTGATCCTGCACATCTGTCCACAGCAACCGTCACCCTCTGTGCCAAACACATGCGATGCACAGGCAAGGACCAAGTGTGGGGCGCTCCAGGTGTCTGGGGTTGGCTCGTTGAAAAACAAATTGAGGACAAACAGTCTCTGAAAAAAAGCTCACACTGGCTAATTCTAACTCAAGTTTTTCAGAAGATAATTTCAGGGGGAACATATGAGGAAAAGTGGATAATTCAGAAACTGCATAAGGCATTAAATATTTTATCTGTCCTCAGTATCAGTAATTGCACAAGTACGTGTTGGCAGGTGGATTGAGATGGCATTGGCTCTTCCCCATGGGACAGAAGGCCGTGTACAGAGGAACAGGGCAGCACTTTCCCTACCTGACAGAGGGATGGTGCAGAACGCTTACATGCAGAGCAAGGGGAGATGCCTTCACTACAAAGAATAGCAAAAGAGGACCAGCAACATGCATTTAAAAGCTCAAACCATGTGAATCCATTTAGAAAAAAAAAAGAGAGAGAGAGAAAAAAGAAGAAAGACAATTCTTCTTTAAACTCTGCTTATAACTTAATAAGTATCTTCAAAATCATTTTTTTCATTTATATACTCAAAAAATTTTAATTAATACTTTCATTGAATCGCTTATCCCTGGGTGTCTATTTTTATGTAAGTGTGTACACTGGGTCCCTTACGTCAATAGCATTGTTTCAGACTGTTGGGCAGTGGGTAAAGATACGTGTTTAGATGTACTGTCTTGCTTTTTGTTTAATTCTTTTCTTTCACCATGTGATATATATTGTTAACATCTTATAAAAGTCTATGAAAAGGAATCCCACCACCCCCCAGATTCATTTTTTCTCTCTCTTTTTTTCAGTAATCCATGGACAGATAAAATTTTTAATGCCTCAAACAACTCTATACTATTTTCAAAAACCATTAATATGTAATTTCATTACACATGTTCTTATAGGTTTCCATATTTTAGTGGATAAATAGTCCTTGTAGGAGAAAGCAGGAAGGAGATAACATCTCCATTTTGTAGCAGATATTTTACATATGATAACTCATGAAGGGACTATTGCTACTCACTATATTGTCATAAGAAAACTGCAGATAACGTGGCCAGGGCAGTAAGAGGCAGAGATGACCTTCAAACTCAGGTCATCTTGACCTCAAGCGTATTGCCTTTCAAGTCTAAACCAGGTGAAAGTGTTTCCCAAGCAGAGGTGAAATCAGGAGCTGAGAATCCATTCTTGTCTCAAATGAATGTCACAGGTACAGACTAGAGATGCAGACAGATTTCCAGTCACTCTATACCAGATTTACAAGTTAAATTCCCAAACCCTTCTATGCCATATCCCAGACACATATCCTTCCACTGCCCCCTGGTTCTCAGTTCCTGATCTCTAGGTTAGCTCTAAATCTCTGGGACTCCCATAGCTGTTACATATGACAGCGTGAACTAGGTTACAAATAAAGAAACAAAAGAAGGATGAAATTTGCCTCTTTCCTTTTCCTTAGACAAGAATTCCCAAGGATGCTATCACAGACTTTGCCACAGCTGTGATCACAACCGAGGCTGGACTGGTATGGACATCACAAGTCCCTTTCACGCAAGAGGTGGCTCGTAAATATCAGTTAACATTTTGCTGTAAAACAATTGAGCGAATTCATTTTCAAGAACAACAACCCCACAAGTAGCTTTCAATCAAATATGATCCAAAGGTAAAGTCAGAATCAATAGAGGGATATTGATTTTTCGTATCACTGTCCCTGTGGTGTCAGCAAATGATACAAGTTGAGCTACAGAAATCTTGGCTCTCTCTACTGATAAGAGTTTTTGCCTGGAGAAGTGAGGTAGTTCAGAGAGCAGAGGAGGAGGCCCAGTCAAGTAATTCCTATAAAGCAGAACAAATGGGACTAATGACCTAATCAATACAGAAATAACTACAGATTTCCTCCACAAATGGCTGCTCAGTAGCTTCCCTAAAAAGTACAGAAACAGATCACATTCCTTTCATTTAGATTTCTGAATGTTTACAATGTACTTCATCTGAAATACCCAAAAGTTGGCTTTCTATCAGTTCAGTACATGAGGTGAGTTCACCAAGACGTGGGGTAAAATAGATGAGTTCTTTTGAGTTTGCAGGTCTGGGTTCTCACTGCTATGAATTCCTTGACACCCAGGGCAACCCATTCCATTCCTGCCTAAGCCCCAGGATCTAATCTATAAATGATAAAACAAATGATATTCCCTCAGCCTTTCTTAAAACGTCAAAATCAATCTATTTTCCCAGCTAGGTCGAAACAATGAGGTAATGTTCTCTAGTGATTTTAGAAAAATTGATTTTAGAGCTCTCTTCTCTTGCTAGATCCGTAGGGCGAATCTCTGATTATACAAATGGCCTTCTGTTGGATATAGCTATTGGTTTTATCTGCGAAGTGCACAAATCACAAGTCTACCACGATTGCATTTGAAATCATTTCTAGTTCTTAGATAAAGTCTCAAATTGCTCCTGGAAGGGTGCTAAGAGTAAACTCTCCAGAAGAGACCTAGTTAACTTTCTTTGTGAATAGCATCGGGGCCATCATCTTATCCTAGGAGAGTCAGCGATGGCAAATAATAAAATACTGCATGGAATTTTGTGTACATGTGGAATTCAAACTCCTTTTCCCATACAGCAGGGAGAGAAGGCAGCCCCTCCTATTGCTTGGTTAGAGCTGCTCTGCTTACAGGAGGAGGTGGGGACAGGAGGCCCTTGATCTGCCAGATTCACTTGGCCCATCCTCCCTCACCCCTGCCTTCTAATCCCACACTACCTGATCACTCAGCCTTTAGAGGAATGAATTCTCTTCCACATCCTGGATCACCTTCCCTACAGTTAATCTCTCTACAGGCACCTGTCCAGTAAACATGATTGGTCAATAATTCTGTGTGGCAATGATTTGGAAATTTCTTGTGAATCTGCCTTTGCCTCATCCCTTCTCCCAAGACCATATTAACTGAATGTTGACCTTAATTCCCTTCCATGCAGATGGAAAGGTGATCTCTGTATTCTGTCCCAGCGGACTAACATTTTAGAGGTCTTGTATTCCTGTAGAAGGCCAAGTCATAGCCTGAGATCTGAAGAAGGAAGTCCTTTGTGAGAGCCCAAACAATCCTGAGCGGAGTTACAATTCCATATACAACAGCACATCTTTGTTCTCTTTTTCAGAAAGATGAATGTCAAGTCCACTAAGCTGAAACTTTGGGGAGGAAATACAATTAAAACTTCACTGAGGGCTGATTTTAAGTCCTGAATATTAGATGCCTTCAACAATATAAAGATCAATTTTTAATTCAACAAATTTTGATTGAATATCTGCCACATGCAAGCAAGGACTGCTAAGGACAGTAGAAAAATGTATTCGGAGATATGTTTTTGGGTCAAACTGCTTTACGGTGAATGTGGGTTAGATGACTCTAAGTATGTAATTATGCAGATTCTAGCTCTAGGTAATATATATATGTATAAATATATAATATAAAATCTGCCTTCCCTTTCCTTGTTTTTAGTTTGTTTTCCAGCATATATCAGAATACCAAAGGATTATACATTTATTCTCAGACACCTTCTGAGAAGTTGAATTAGATAACTTTCTGAGTGTGTTCTCCTTCGGAAGAATGGCTGATATTCAAATTATGATAGAAAATAAAGCTCAGTTATTTGATGAACTTATTGCTTTGCCTGGCTCACCTTCTCCTGCACTGAGCACTCCTCGTGGTTTCCCATTTCCTGATGAAGGAACCGACCTAGTAAACCCCAGTTATGAGGGGCATTTCTCCCCTCTGGCCACTTTCACATGAATGCAGAAATGATTCATTTCAGCAACAGTGGGACCCAATGCTTCGGGATCCGAGGTCAGATCAGCTACTCCGCCCAAACAGCTCACTCGGTGCTTAGAAACCAAGTGTTCTGTGGGGCGCCAGGAAGCCTAAGGCATCACTTGCTTTAACGTCTCAGAGACAGCTGGAAATATTTGTCTCGTGTGCCAGTCCAAATATGACACTTAAAAGCTTTCATAGGCTTGAAGTTTATCCCTTCCAAGCCCTTCTTGTTGGATGAGTCCGTTTGTTAGCCACTTCTTTTAGATGGCAACAATGACACAAGCGAACTGTTTTGGAGAAACAATATCTATATGTTCACTTTGTACACAAACCTGAACGGGGCCACCCCTTCCCCTAGAGACCGACATTAGGTGCCAGCCTTGCGGTCCGTCAGGGCTCTTTTGCAGTCCACACTCCTGGAGTAGTTCTGACCTTGGCTTGGCCATTCCTATTTCATAGATACAGAAAAAGAATAAAGCTAGTCTCCAGTGTTAACCATCAAAAATGTTACGGGGGAGGAAAAAAAGAGAGCTATACTCTAAATTACTCACCACCACCACAATAAAATCTTAAAGGAAGTTTGTCTCCTTTATGTAATCAGATTAACTCTCTAAAGGTTTTCATATGAAAAGATGATAGCTTCTTTTTCGTGCAAAATACCTATGTGCCTGTGCTGAGCTCTTTGCATCTACTTCAATCCTTCCAGATAGGCCTGATCTGACCTTACAAATGAGAAAATCGAAGCAATGAGGAATTCACTAAATTGCTAAAGCCGCTAACTAATAATTCATTGATACTGGACGGGTGTCACTCACAATTTGACCAGCAGAAACTGTGACGTGTGGAGAGGTTTAGGGTCACGGCCATCCTCACATTGGTATTTGCTCAGACCCAGAAGCCGGACACGAGGACTGGTTTGTTCAGGAGCTGAATTACCTATTTACAGAGGGAAGCTGGGGAGTAGTCAGACTTGGATACAACACCATATTTAGGCCTTGTTTCCCAAGACCTTTTACTTTAGTCCAAGTTTTGCACGTTATCTATGAACTGTAGACCCTCATGGAGGCTTGGTGGTAAAGCCTGCATTCATCACACATAACAAGTCACCGGCTCCCCTCCCGGTAAGCTCTGAGTTCACCTCTGCTGTCCATCCCTGGTTAGTTCGAGCCCTCCATCCCATGGGAAGCTCTACTGAGTTCAAAACATCTCTCTGTCTAGAGCTCCTGATACCATATCTGATCAAAAAAAAAAAAAAAAAAAAAAAAAAAAAAAAAAAAAAAAAAAAAAGAGGCTGACATTATGGTCCTTTGTGGAAGTATATAATCTCTCTTGGAGGAATATTGACATCCTTGTCCTAGAATATGTGTAATCATTTTAATATATAAACTCTCACATTTAACTATTTATACTCCCTTACCTCCTGATGCTAAAAACAAACAAACAAACAAAAATACAAAAGAAAAAACAACTACTAAAAACTGGGTCATCCATTGCCGTGGCTGGACACAATAATTAGAATAATAATTAAAGATGAAGGCATCCAATTAGAATGTTTAACTGTGCTTTAGCAGAGAGCAACCCATGTACACAAAACATGATCGCATGCTCTGTTACTTTATCTTTCCAGGACTCTGTTAGTGATTATATGGAAATTTCAGGGTTGGAGAAATGTTTTAATCACAAAGGAATTAGCAGCCATGACCAAAGTTAAATCATCACCTAAGTGGAAAAAAAAAAAAAAAGAAGAATCTTTAATAGCAGCTAGCCGTGTGCAGTGGGATTTTTGAATTCACCTTAGTGCTTATGCCAGTTACTTGGCAATTTCCTAAAATTCCAATAATACCGACATATCTAAGTGAGTTTAAAATAAACAAATAAAGAACTATGTAATTTCAAAGTATTGCCTTATCATTCTCATAAGCCGGTTAAAAGAAATACGATCATAGATAGGGCAGCTTCCTGATAATTAATTAATCTGGCAGAATTCAATAGAAATTTTAACTCAATGTCTCTTATATTGGCTTAAAGAGTCATTATCTAATCATAAACCTTCATCTGCTTTCCCTAAAAAAAGAAAATAAAGTGCCATATTTCTAATCAAAGGTTCATCTTTTTTTTTTTTTAAACACACACTCTCTCTTTTTTAAAAATAGTTCTGTAAAGAACCAGTGAGTATTTGAAGCTTGCAAATGCTGCCGAAATCTCGATTCTGTCACCTACTCACAGGGAGTCTACTCGTTTTCTGTCCAAAAGCTCTTTGGTGATTAAACTGAGTGAAAAGCCAGCAATGCTGGGATTTCCACCAAATTCACATTTTAAACAAAATGTTAAGAAAAAATGTCAATGAAGAGGACATATATGTTTGTATCAAAAAATGTAAGAACTTAGTGTGAGGATTTTAGTTTATGCTTCTAGAAGCATTTTAATCTATACCTTTCTATAAAAGCTACAAAAGCAATTTAATATTTCTTTATTTTTTCCTATTGAGTTCATGAACAAATAACTATAAAACATGTATGGGGAGCCCTAAATTCCGGGGAGTTTTCATGCCCTTCCTTCATCCTCTTTTGACCCATGACTTGATTCTTCTAGGCCTCTGCGACAGTGAGGAAATCTTCTGAAAGCAACTCAAGTTATGGAGCACAGGATGGCCAGGTCTTCTTGATTTACATGTCAAGGGATAGTATATTTGGGTGGCTAGGCTCTTAAAACTTCTTGAAATTCATGTCTCATTTCGTTCTCTAAAGGTGTTGAAACATTTTACCTCAATTATTGGTGTTGTTTCTTAATTGTAACTAGATCAAAATATGTCAACATGCATTTTCCCCTCTTTTTTTTTTTTTAAGATTTTATTTATTTGACAGAGAGAAACACAGCCAGAGAGGGAACACAAGCAGGGGGGCGGGTGAGAGAGGGAGAAGCAGGCTTCCCGTTGAGCGGGGCGCCCGATGTGGGGCTCAATCCCGGGTCTCCAGGATCATGACCTGAGCCGAAGGCAGTTGCTTAACCAACTGAGCCACCCAGGTGCCCCACATGTTCCCCTCTGTAAGTATAATTCTAGGGATAAGAATGTTTGAAAATGAATATTGTATCTTAACGATTAGAAGAAAATCTGCTCATTTGGTTTCCACTTCCCTAGAGAAGGTCCTCATTCTTATCTCAAGTATTTAGTGCATAATAGAGAATCAACCTTGGATCATAGAAATGTAAGGGAATGCTCATCCATTATTAAGCATTCTGGCACTAAGTCTAGTTAAGAATTCACCTGAGTTCTTCTTTTGGATGTCCCTATCACAAGGACTTATTTCCTAGCTTGCGTGAGTATGAGAAGAGATTACTGGTTTATCTTGGTAGATAAGCTTTGCGAATATGTCTCAGCACTGCAGAAAAAAGATTACATATTACACAACGTGATTCTGGGCGGAACCATCAACCACAACATGCCAAATAAATCTCAGACTTTGCCAAAATATTTGAAATAAAAAGTGACATAAGTGTTTTCTTGTTAAAATCTCGGACTTGCCTCTCAAAACCATATTTTTTATGTTCGGTTATCTGAAAACCAATGCTATTATTTACAGAACTGATTTTGTTAGTGAGATCTCAATACTTTGCGTGTTCTCTGTGGTGGATTTCTAATTTATGAACCGTTGTGTCATTTTGAAGTAATGTGAAATGTGAGAATGTCATTAAGAGGCCTGTTCTTAAAAGGGATGATTACCAGCGGGTCCCCTCTCTCCTTCACCTGGAGAAATGACATTATTTTCTATTGCTAGATAGAAGGAGAAACTGTAAAGTATGTTATTTTAAAAATGCATACATTTATTGAGAACATGTGCCTTGAGTGAGACAATTTTGGACTAATTTTTCAGCATTTTAGTAGGCCAACAACTGCAATTCTATCCTAATAGGCATCATTTGATTATAAAACTCAGAAAAATCTTATGTAACATTTGGCATGGACACGTCCATTAAGCGGGGGTATAAAAAACTGCCCGAAGAAATTTCCTTGGGAAAAGCCTGTGGAGGAATTCAAAATATTGATCTACCGTGGCCATCAGTGGTGATTAACACTGGCAACACTAAGGTCTACACTGGCAGCTGGTAAAGAAGAACATAACATAATGCTAAGGATCCAGTCTGAAAGTAGAGTCAATTTGGTGCATTCAAGCCAATCCTTTTGTTTTTTTTCAAAGTGCTCTCCATTTTCCTGGTATAATGATCTCAATTCCCTTTTGGGTTTACCTGGACAGCTATTTCTGGGGGTGCAGAAATGTCCCAGTGATATTAGACAAGGGTATATCTAAAATGTTATACGGGCATTTTATACCTTACGATGACCAGACAGCAGAGGATTTTGAGACCAAGAGGTAACAAGGTTACTGAACATTAAAAACTGCTGAAGGAACCTGATATTCCATCCCGGACACTATATTTTTTTTATCAGGAATATTAATTACACTTACATATACAATGTAAATACTTTGTATCTCAGGGCAATGAAGTGGTTGTGATGTAAATACAAGTAATAAATCCTGTGAACATCCAAGGCCAAGTTCAATCCAAAATGAGCAAAATTAATTTAGATAGGGCACTAAAAAATCAATTTATTAAAACTTGACATAAATGTACTTTAAAGGAAACTAACACTCAGAAGCAAAGATAGCCTGAGAAAAACTAACCCAGTCACAGATACATCTTGCTAATATTCTTTACCTTCAATAGTCCTTCAGCACTTACTTATAGCGCTGCTTGAAATTATCATATTTAACTTTAAATGTTAGAATGAAAAACAAGAGAAAACAAAGTCAGAGGAAACGGAGAGCCTCTGGAACCACAGATTACCTAAAAAATAAAGATCCTTTGTCTAAAGAGAGGAAGTTTGTATTTTATAAGTTCATCACTGACTTAAAATGTGTCCAGAACTTTCCAGGTGACATAATGCATGTCTAAGGAAGCCAATTCTTTTTCTGATTAGAAATTCACAAATTTCTAAACATGCTACCCCCGCGTGGTACCAGTTAGAATGATGTCAGTACTTACCATTTGAAGAAATGACTTACACTGTCCACATCATTTTTAAGCCCCACATTCTTTCCTAACCTTGTCACAAAGCAGATCCGAATTACATTAACTTATATGCAAATGGTTCATTAGCAACTTCCAACCTTATGGACTTCAAACTGTCTCCCAATCCTCAAGAGAATCCTCAGACATATTCACTTCTGTCTATGTTATACATTCTGTCTTCAGGGGCTGACTCATTCCACACTCTACTCATGTAGCTTATCATTATCTTGTCCACAGACAAAATTTACATTGAATTCAGATGAGAATGCCCACTGACTTGAGAATCTTGAGGAAGGTATCAGACTGTGTTCCAAACAGCAGGACCACTAAAGGCACTATCACACAGCCAGTGCGTAATCATTTTCCCCCTCTAGCAGTACAAAGTAGAAAACACAACAACAACAACAACAACAAATTAGAGTAACTCCTTATAATACATTTCTCTTAGTAGTTTATTTTGGGGGATTATTCTTTGTAGAAATGGGCAAAACCTAGAAAAACTCTGTACATTGCTCTAGTGGCTTTACTTAACAATAATTATATAACTCACTTTCCCACTTAATAAAAATTTCTTACTTTCTCTTATGTTTATTAATTTTTAAACTACTTAGGCATTTTTCCAATTAGCTTTACTTTGAACAAAGATATAACCTGATTATAGCATCTTGTTAACATGAAAACGAACAACAGAGACCTTTGATTGAACATTTTCACTGTCTACCTCAAGCCAGGTGTTCTGCATTATACAGACGTTGCAGACAGATGGCTTCTTATGTTTTACGCACTATAACGTTAAGATATTCTCCCCTCATTACAACGTTCCAAAAATTATTAGTGCTGCTTCTGCTATCTACATTTTAAAAATACTTAACCTTCGGTAAGATAAATCGATTGTGCTTCTCTCAAAATAAGGCGAGAATACAACTCAAATCTTCTACCAAGTTTCAACCAAAACTTCCTACTTGACTTAGTCTCTATAATTCTGGAAGCAGACCCCAAGTTGATAAAAGAAAAGACACAAATTCACAAGGCAGAGCTTCAGGTTAAAATATCTTAGAAGGACATTAGTTATTTCATATCCAAAACATTTTACAAGCTCCAAACCCTCTATTAGAACAGTATTTTAGGGATCTGAAATCATTTCTTCACTTCTCACCATCCAAGAATCTGACAGCTTGTAAGAAAAACAGTATGTATGCAACAACTCCTTGGTTAGTATCTCCTTTAAGTTTTAAGACTCAAATGATTGAGTCTTCTTTCTAAGAATTACTGAAGAGGTTTATGAAAACACATAGCAGACTATTCACGTGTAATTCTCTCATTAAAACCAACTGATTTCTGTTAGTACAATACATTAGGACTAATTAAAATTACCATATCCAACAGCCAGTCTGTACCTTTTCATATATCCTTCTCCAGTATCCAAAACCATGCACTGCTCTGCCTTCCATTATGCTTCTTTTATCGCTGAGTGAGGCGCTTGCTCCTTCATTAAATAGCATTAAAAATAGACAGCAGAGAACTCCCCAGTGGAGCATGCTCTAACAGGGCTAATGTCTCAGTTCTCAAGGTAACCATACTCATCTGGGATCTAAGAGGGAAAGTCACTGGGAGATCAGCCTTTTGCAAATCTAATCTCTGTCTGAGTAGAATACTGTAAAAGAGAAATCAGTATGTAGTGGAATTAAGTCACTGAGAAGCTCAAAGTCAATTTCTGAAGCTGTAGAAGTTTCTTTAAATATGCCTTACCTAAACCAAGTATTCTGCTAAGTAGGCATTCACCTACAGCAACTGATTTATATTATTATTTATCAAATAACATAAATCATGTCAAGAGAAACAGAGCCTTATAAGCATAGCATCTACATGTCTTTAGAACTTCCTACAAACCAAATTATTTAAAGCAAACAAATAGTATTGATAAGAAAAACAGTAAGACAGTAAGAGGTTAGCCTTTTGCATCTTTTGTGATGGAGTGTATTCCTTAAATACCTTAAATAGCCTAAACTCTTTCTCCAGAAAATGTAAAAATGTTCTGTTAGTTGAAATGATAAGAAGTAAAGGAATGCGATAAGAGAGGAAATATTGGATCAAACACAAATACATACCTTACAAATCCATATAAACCTGAAATGAGGGCATATATAATTTTTCACATGTGATCCACATTAGGAGTGCAGCAGAAGCAATTACTACCAAAATAGTAGATTACTTAGCTATTTGAAAAGAACATAGCTAGAGTTCTTGGCTTCCAGATGACTGTCTTTTGTGAAAAATGATATTAACTAAAATCCTATTAAGACATACAAGTCCCATGGTGACACGAATACAGAGGATCAAAGGAATAGGTGCATTTATTTTAAAGTGTATGTCAAAGGTTTTCTAACTTTTGCCAAAAGAAAAATGACTTCCTGTCATCTCCATTTCTCTTTGCTTAAAACAATCATAGTGATTTTGATCTCCGAAGTAGGTGAGGAAGAAGTGGGAATCATTTGGAATTATTCAGCATTTGAACAAAATCTTGTACAGATTCATTCAACTTTGGGGAATGTCATTCTTTTTGGAGACTCTAAAGCGTCATACCAATAGCCTTTAAAAATCAAAAATCAAAATCAAAATGGATATCTGCACTCTAAACACATTCTCAAGAAATTATTTCTACTAGCCTTGCATTGTGCTTACTAGCTTCCCATCCCTTTGTAACTTCCAATGTACCCTTGGTTCTTCCTTTTTGGCTTGGACTCTGTCCTTTTCCTGTATCTTAACAAGGTGATCAAACACTCCCAGCAGCTGCCAGTAACCACATCCACTCCAGCTCTATTTCTATGCATAAACATTAACTGAGTCCATTTCTCTTCCAAAGAAACTTTCTAAATACCTGATCAGTTCAATTCAATTCCACCACCATAACAACAACCCGACACAGAAGACATTAAGTTTGGAGTTTGCAAAGAAACACAGATTTCAAACATGTAAAAATAAAAGGTAACATCCTTCCCCCAAAAAACCCTTGGGAGACAGACTCTGAGTCCCCCAAGAACAACAAACTGATTACAACTTTTTTTTTTTAATACCTCTTGCACAGTTCTATTTCAAATGAAATAACAGGGTCCCAAACTTTCCACCACGAAACCTGCATAAATCACTGTAGACTTCTCTGATGAAAAGAACTGCCCTTCTCAGTTCTCCTCCAGCTTTCCCTGGTTTGCCTCATCTGGGGGATGGGGAGTCTACCCCTCCTTTGACGAAACATAAAAACACAATATATGTATAACACCAACAGTTTTCTACAAACATGAAGGAGAAATACAGACGAGAAACAAATGGAAAGAAAAACACAGATATATGGCAGAAAGGAGGAGGAAAAAAATCACAAAAGACGTGCAATGTTCACGTCGGAAGACCTTGATTTTTACCTTGACCGAACAGTGGGTATCCCCCCAGCGTCTTGGTGCCTTGATTGGTCTGATTGGTTTTTGGATTTTATTAGCACTGTTTCTCAATGATTAAATCGGCTGGATTTTTTTGGTTTGGCTAGACTTTTTTTTTTTTTTTTTTGGTCGATTTATTTAACTGCTAATAAAAGGAGTTTTCTGCAGCGTCGGCGGCTGGGATCCACGCGCAGCTGCGGCGACCGTGGTGACTTTGGCTGGCGACCCCGTTGCCCCCTCTGCTTGTCGCTGCTCCGTACGCGCTCAGGGGGCGCCGCCGCCGCCTTCTCTGCCGGGCTGGCTTCTGGAAGTGAATGAGCCCCCGCCTCCTGTCTGCCAGTCTGTCCCTCCGCGCGTCTGTCTGCCTGACTGTCGCTCAGGCCGGCCGCTCGGCGCTGGATTCTCGCTCTTCCGCGCTCTGCTCTCGGAGCCGTCCCTGGCGCCGGCTGGCAGTCGGTGCGTGTGTGGGTCCGTCCGTCCCTCGGCGAGTCTCGGTCCCGCTAGCAATGCAGGGCACCTCTTCCCGTCGTCTGTGCCCTCATGCTCCCCAGCTCCCACTCAGTGCCCCGGCCGCTTCCCTCGGACCGCGGAGGGCGTCTAGAGGGGAGGGTGCGCTCGCGTGCTGCTCGCTCGCTCGCTCTCTCCCTCTCTCTCTCCCTCTCTCCGTCACTCTCTTTCTCTCCTTCTGCCTCTCCTCGGCGTTCTTCTCCCTGACTCAAGCTAACTGCTCCCACCTGTCCGTTGCTCTGTCACTCCGTCGTCCCACCCCGAGCCCGTCAGCCTCCGTCTGTCCCTCCGTCCCGCGCCTCTGCCTCCCCGCCTCCGCCGCCTGCCCCTCCGCCAGTCCCTGCCCTCCCACGCGCCCGGCTCCTCCCCGCAGCCCCGGCCGCATCCGTCCCCGCCCCGGCTGCAGCCTCCAGCTCCCCGGACCGCCGCACCCGCCAGTTGGCCGGGGCCGGGCGTCTGCAGGGGCCAGGGCCTCCGCCACTGGGCGCGGCCGGAGTTGGCAGAGTCGGAGCGCGGGCACCTGCCCGGTGCGCCCGGCGCGCAGTGCCCTCCATTCCCCCCGCAGTTCTCTCCGCCAGCCCCGAGGCTGGAGACAAAGCGCCGGAGCCACGCGCGGCAGCGTGAGCGTCATTAATCAGAGGGAAAACTGGCACGCTGTCCCCTGCCCCTCCACACCGCCTCCCCGCTCCCCGCCCCCGTGCCCGAGCCTCAGGCGTACCTCTCCCGGGGGCACCTCCGACTCCTGCGGACACTTGCCCAAGCCCAGCTCACTCCCTTCGCTGCTCACTCTCCCGGCCAACTCCGCAGAGAATATCCCACAATAATAACACCTCACTCCACCCAGATGAATCCGTAGCCTTCGAGTTCTCAGAGATACTCGGCTTCGAGCAAGACCAAAAGTCCGGGCGTGCAGGGCCAAGTGCACTCGCTGGGGGCGACTGCCCAGACCGCTGCCCACCCGAGCGCCGATTTAGAATCACAGCGGTGCGGCAGAAACCCGGGAAGGGTAGGGCGTGGGGCAGGGAACAGAGTTGACATCCGAAGAAATTAAAGCACCGCATTTCCCATTTGTTCTGGAGATGTGCTATTTTTATTATCTGTAATTCATTTTTCTCCCCATTGTCTCAGGGCACACACTACCAAAACCAGAGGGGGGAAAAAAAAAAAAAAAAGGAATCCTGGAGGAACGGGGATACATTTCCAGAATACCGCCCACCCTTCCTGAGTGAATGTAGAACCTACTTTTCCAACATTATAGGTCACCAGCCAAGATATATCACTCTGGCTTTCTGCCCCCAGCTGAGAGCAAGGCATTTGATTCTGGGCTTCTTTGCTAGGTTGTTATTAATGTGAAGCCAAATTATAGTTGTACACGCCTGCATGCAATTGCCAAAGCTCATTTTGACAGTATCCAACATTTCAGTTTCTAAAACGTAGACGCTGAATAACTATGAATCTGGTGCAATGAACGCCCCATCCCACAATAAATTGAAGAGGAGAAAATCAACTTTCACCAGCTGCAATTAGTAACCCCATGAATAGACAACAAATAAATAACAAGCATAAACTGTGCCATGAAAATTTCCATGTCCTTTCAGTTTCGTTTACTGGCATCCATTCCTAATGACAGACCTTATAAACAGATTTATTAAGGGATATGTCTTCTACTTTTTATAGGAACGTAATCAACAGCTGTATCCCTGTTCACATATACTAAGATATTGTTTAAAAATATCACACAGATGATATGTGTAGTTCTAGAAAATGCTATAAAAACAGGGTAATATTATACTGGTCCTTCATGAACAGATAATTATTTGCCAAATATTAGAGATTGTCTCCCTTGGGGATCAGCTCTTGCTGGAGTAAGAATGAATCTGCTATATAAGATTTCAGCAAATGAAGCCCGGAGAATTTAAGACCCTTATTTTGATCTATTTTCTGAGGTTTTCTACTCATCAGTGCCCTCCAAAAGCATACTGACAGGCATTCCCCACCCCCCTCCTGTCAGCCATAAAGAATTCAAGGGAAAGCTCATAAAAAGGTATTTCTATTCTCTTTCTTTTCTTTCATCTGAAGTCATGTTCTTAAAAAACCTACTTTTCTTTTGAGGGAAATTGTTGTGCCAAGTTGTTCTGTGTCATAAATTTACACAGTTGGGACTGCATGGGAAGAAGGTCAATGTACTTGATGTTCCTTGTGGCAGAGCTACACCTAACCTAAGCATCTCTTGGATGGATGGATGGGTAATCTACTAATAAGAAACCTTAACATCTTGCTCTTAACACAAAGTTTTCCTAGAACAAATTAGATTTCACTCTGAGAGTTGACCAAAAAAAAAAAAAAAAAAAAAGAAAAGAAAGAAAGAAAAAGAAAAAAAATGAAAGAAAGAAAGAAAGAAGAAAAAAGAGAACTCTATGCTATAGACTGGATATAGAAATTCTAGAAATTGCATAGGGGGTGGGGAGCACTCAATTAGCAATTAAAAGAGCAAGACAGAATGTTTCAAGAACTTCAGTGCATTGAGCATCTGACTCTTGATAGTGACTCATGTCATGATCTCAGGGTTCTGGGATGGAGCCCCATGTCAGGCTCCCTGCTCAGTGAGGAATCTGCTTGAGGATTCTCTCCCTCTCCCTCTGCCCCTTGCCCTGCTCCTGTAGGCACTTTCAAGCGCTCTCTCTCTTGCTCTCTCTCTCTCTCTCTCTCAAATAACTAAAATAAATCTTTGGAAGGAAGGAAGGAAGGAAGGAAGGAAAGAAGGAAGGAAGGAAGGAAGGAACCCCAAAAAGAATAATGTTAATTTGCTTCAACTAAAACTTTCTGCCAGGGGTGCCTGGGTGGCTCAGTCAGTTAAGCACTGGAGTCTTGATTTTGGCTCAGGTCATGATCTTGGGATTGTAAGATGGGCCCTAGTGTGGGCTCTGCAATCAGCATGGAGTTCTGCTTGAGGTCCTCTCCCTCTCTCTCCCTCTCTCTCTCATTCTCTGCCCCTCCTCCTGCTTGAGCTCACTCTGTCTCTCTGAAAATACATAAATAAATCTTTAAGAAAAATCTTCTACGTGTTCTCAGAGTATCTTGTCAAACATTAGGAACGGGAGAAAATTCAAGTTCATCCAAGGCCGTGTAGATAATCGACATTCAGCGCTCCAATCTTGAATTTTATGTCCCAGTGTGGGACTGAAATACACCTCTGGGAATATGGGGCAGGCAGTGAGCAGTAGGTGATACTGCTAGATATTCAGACTGTGTGTTTCCTTAAACAATTTGAAGCTGTTGCCATTCCTTCTAGTCCTTGGCCTGTCAGGTATTAACTACTACTAAACTCATGAAAACTGCTTCGTACCTTATTGGGTCTCTGGATGACAGATCCACAATGTCAGTTGCCAAGGTGTTTATGCACTGAAAGCATCCCAGCTTTAGGGGTAAGTAGTGGTAGTGGGGGAAGAGAAGATTGTGCTATTGCTGCCTTCGTCTAGATGCTTTTGAATTTATTTGGTATCAGATTGAAATAAAAAAGCATACATGTAACCAGGTAACCCCAGCGTGGGGAGTTGAGCTCACCTACACACTAGCAAACATCGAAGATTGTCGACAAGCTTCTTTAAACACATGTTCCCCAAAGACACTAAATTAGTGCCCTTTAATGAAGCTTCCAAATTGGATTTTCAAAAGAAGGCAAATTGCTAAAATAGCCCAGCTACCTTTATAAGCACCTTTTCAGCTGAAGCGAGAAGTGGAATTTCCATGCTGTTGAACTTCCATCATTCCTGAACAATTAGGCTGGGAGGAACACCCCTTTAGGGTATTCTCCCCACCCCAGTAAAGGCCCACAAATCCCCTGGATAGACTTCTCATTTGCCCTGTTCTCAACAAAACCGTCTAGGGTCTATTAAATACCAGCCTTGGGTTTAAAGCCATACAAATATGCCTGATGCAGAAAGGCAGGGGAATACGAAGGGGAGGGGGAGATTTGCATTTCAGCCAGAAAAGTTTAGTTCCCCATTCTTATTTTGTGCCAAGCCAAAATAACTCTAAAACACATTTCAGAACATCAACAAAGAATGTTACATCACGTATGCATCTGAGCATGAAGAAATGTCACGATCAAAAACAAAGAGGATTTGGGAGACTAGAAACCAAATGTTCTGATGGCACAGATCCCTTGACGGGCAGCCATGTTCCCTCCGTAGTCTGCTGTGTGCTGTATAAGAAAATTATCTCCGTGAACCCTCGGTGTTCTCACAGGCAGACCATAAATGAACACTGTCTTGCACACTCACACAGTGATGCTTTGCTGGAAAGGCAAACCAAGACATTCCCTCAAAAATGACTGTGTGTGGTGTTTTTACGCTGATACATCTAAATCAGAGGAGGGACAAGAAGAAGAAAAGGAGGAAACAAGTCAGGAGATGTTTAGAAAACCTGTCACTAAAAAAATCTGAGCACCAAAAGACTAGAAAGGCTGTTGCCTAAATTGTGTTCTTTCTTTCCCGCATCTCTTGGGATAGAAACGCTTAGTATTTGGGGGTTTCATCCCCCTGGCCCCCAGAGCACTCTGTGTCTTCCTTCTCTGCACCTTCTGCTTTGAGGGATCCAGGGCTTCGGCGAAGCTGAGGCATAAGAAGCCAGCACCCCGGGCTCAGGAGGCAGGAGCTCTTTCTGACTGCAGAGCAGGTGTGTGCAGGCAGGGTGAGTAGCAGATCCGGTCTACCTGGCCAGCGTTAGCGCTCCCCTCCAGGACCCGCTTCAGCAGACAGCGTTCTCAAAAACACAAAATGGTTTTGATTTTTAAAACACGGAGCCCCCAAATGAAGTAGAAGCAATGGGACTATATATGAGGAGAAGAGAGGTGAATGTTAGCCTGCTGCCATGCAAGGGATGATCACTGAGAGCATGACCTCACGTTGGCCGAAGCTCTGTGAGTCGTCCTGCCTCTATTCTCACATTCCTATTCCTGAGATCCAGCATTTTCCTCCATAATGAGCACCGTTCTCCTTTTCACTCAAGAGGAAGACAAAGGTCACCAAGTTATTCAGATCTTGGAATAGTATAGTTGGCTTCTCGACAGTGAGATAATATTTAAAGGTCTACGAATTAGGCACTAGAATAAAGCAGCTACGACTCATCTCTAATGAAACTCAGAACATTTGCATTTTAAAACTGTGCTTCGTAACTTAAAACTGTGTGTGCGTATGTGTGTGTAAATATATCCACCAGGTTCATATGTCAAAAGAATACTTAGATCTTACTGGAAACCGGATTGGAGGCCAATACCTGGCACCTGAAGAAAACATTATGGAGATTTGTAATTCTGCATGAATGTACGGCTTGTTCTCCAGAGCTACACTTTGAAGAAAATCTCTCTCTCTCTCTCTTTAAAAATAAATGTACATTTGCAAATCTAGAGTCCTATTGTAAAAAAAAAAAAAAAGAGAAGACGTTGAGGGTCAAAATTTCAAAGGAAGAAAATAAAAATATCTCAAAATACCACAAATAGCTACCACTTTGGTGCTTAGCCAATCTCTATGCAGACATGTGTGGGGGTGATACATGAGTGAAAGCTACTAGCGGACATGGTTTTCAACTTGGAGGATTATCCCTTTTAGGCAAACCTGAAACATTTGAATTGCTCATCAAAACTACCTACGCTTTACATTTTGGCATAACACTAGATTCAAAGATGATATATCAGTTTCAAAATATCTTTTGAAAATTGATCTTTATTAAAGATATTTCCTTCCTGGTATAAGCTTTACAGATTTTAAAATAAATCTAACTTTTAATGCATTTTTAATACATATAAAACAGTTTCCTGTGCCTATTTTGAATTAAATTGTATTAAATTGAGGGAAAAATATTTGTTACCAAAAGAGAATTAAACAAAAATTCTGTTAAGTGTACTAATTATCTTTTGGCTTCAAACTTTTCTCTAACACAGATATTTTAAAAAAGTGTGTGTTTTTTTTTCCTATCAAAAAGGTACATATTTGAGGAAGCTGTGTGAACCTCTACAGGCTAAGAAAGTATTGGTGGACTGCAGTTCTGCTTTCTTTCACTCCAGAAATAAAGCAAATCCCTAGGAACCACGGGCAAACCTCCAAAATATTATTTTGATCTTCTTTCCTTGCTTATCATTTTAATCTTTTGGACTCTACAGAGCCAAAAATCACTAACCTGACTTACACTATCATCTATTTACCCTCCCACTCTTAGGAGAGGGGTGCAGACACAGATATATCTTTAAAAACTGGAAGCCTCAGTGGGAGAGAAAATAAGCAGATAGGACTCATTGACCTAACAATTCAAAATTACTTTTATGTTATTATACATCATTATAACCCATGAGAATCACAGTTCATATCCATGAAATCACAATAGCAGGCGCTTCCCTTCCTAGACATGAAGGACACATCACTTCCCAACCCTCTTGCTTTCAGGCAGAACATGGCGACATGCTCTCACCATGATACATGAATGGAACTGATACATACCACCTCTGGGCTGAGGCAATGAAAAGCCTCCGAAAGTCTCCAGGTCCTCCTTGACCCGCGAACGTCCAGACATTCTAGCTAAATGATGAGGGAACTTCAGTCCCTCTGGGTCACTGAGTGACTATGTGGAGAAAACTTCCACACTGACTCGCAATCAGATATATAAACAAAGCAAGAAAAAAAATATCATATTTTAATCCATCGAGTGTTGGGGATTGTTTGTTACTACACCACAACCTAGATTCCCTGATTTATAAACTCTGTGCTAGTTTAAAAACATGTGAGAGAGTAGCATTTACTCTCTACCTTCAAGCCTCAGTTACTTTTCATTTCTCAATCTCTAAAATGAGGTGATAGTATTAAGTATTGATTGAACCAATATTGCACTGTTCTAATTACTGTGTTATATTAGGGCTTGATATCTTCCAGGCAAGACCCTATTCTTCTCTCTTTTTTCTTTCAGCTTTACTGACATATAATTGACAAATAAAATTGTAAGATATTTAAAGCGTACATCATAGTAATTTGATGTGTATACACAATGAAAAAGGATTCCCACCATCTAGTTAATTAACATATCCATTACCTTACATATTTATCCTTTTTTTTTTTTTTGGAATTCTCTCTCTCACTCTTTTTTTTTTTTTTTTTTTTTTTTTTTTTTTTTTTTTTTTTTTTTTTTTTTTTTTTTTAAGATTTTACTTATTTTAGAGAGAGAGCAAGATAGAGATTGGGAAAGAGAGTGGGAGCAAGTGAGGGTAGGGGCGGGGAGAGTGAGAATTTGGACCAGACCACACACTAAGCCAGGAGCCAGATGCCAGAACTGGGAGACCATGACCTGAGCCAAAATCATGAGTCAGATGCTCAAACAACTGAGCCACCCAGCCGCCCTGAGAATCCTTCTTTTGAATAATTATGCTGGCTATATATTTTAACTTCACTCTGTGTCTTTCATTTGAATTCTAGAAATAGCCTAGAAATTTTTATAAAATGTTTTCCCAGTAGGTTTATTGCATTGATTTTGTAGATTGGTTAGAGGAAAACTGGCATCTCTGTTTCATCTTCCCAAGTGTGACTAAGATCCGTCTATTTCATTTTTCAGTTGTTTTTTCAGGATCCCTTGGTAATTATCCATATTATTTTTATGGCCTCAGTAATTTATAAAGTTGCTTAATTGTACCAATCCTTATCTAATTATTGTTAATATTGCCAGAATTTTTATATTACTTTTTCCAAAAAACTAGCTTTTAAAAAAATCTACAAATTCTATTTCATTAAGTCCTTCGTGTGTATTTTTCTTTCTATTACTTGGGGGTTTGTTCAATTATTATTATTTTATAGCCTCTTAAGGAATAAGTTTAGCTCATTAAATTGTAATATTTCTTATTTCCTATAATGCACAGTTAATATATATTTCTTATCTGAGTACATTTTAGCTGTATAAGAGAAGGTTTACCATTAGTACCTTCTTATCATTTGACTTATTGTAATTCCCATTACAAGTCATTTTCGTCCTGCAGACTATATGAAAGACTTTTTTTTGGTTTAATTTTAGTTTATAAAGGTATCAATTTTTTTAGGGAATGCTCGCTTTTTATTATTGGGCTTTAATTTTATTTCATTTCAATCAATGATTTTGAATTTGCTGAACTCTTATTTAAGATCTAAGATATAAACAATTTTTGTTAATAGTCTATATCTTCTTGAAAACATGAATGCTCTCTATTAGTACAGGAGTCTATATAAATCTATTAGTTTGGATTTGTAAAATTAAACTATTTTGCATTTTTAAAAAAAATCTTCATCCTTTCAATTCTGTGGCTTGATTTATCCGTTTCTGAGAGAATTGTGCTAACATATTTGAATTGTCTGATGGATTTATTAATTGTTTTGATCATTTCAATTTTGCTTTACACATTTTTATTGTGTTTTGTTAGATGCGTACAAACTTACAAATGATTTGTTTTCTTGATAGATTTTTTTCAATATCAACTATGCTTTTTATATCTGTTAATGATTTTACATTAGATTCTATTTTGTCTGCCATTAATATAGACATTATAAGTTTTAGCTAAAATGTGCTAATATATATTTCATTCATTTCAAATTTTCTATATTATACATGTGTATTTTCTATATTAAAGTCATGTGCTATTTAAAAACATAAAACTGGTGTCTTACAAAATAATCTCAGCATTTGTTTTATAGTTTGTTTTCATTTATCTTACTAGGGGCTTCATATATGTATTCACATATGCCTTCATATATATAATATTTTTGCATATATGTTCATATATGTGTGTATATATACACACACACACACATATTTAATCTGAAGACTCTTTCTTTTTTAGTTCTGGAAAATTTCCCAGATTTATATTGCCTCTTCCTTATTCTCTCTTTTTCTGGGATTCATATATGATATGAGCTGTAGTTTTTCTATTTCCTTATCTCTCTGCACAGATTTCTGAATGATTTCCTTATATGTAACTTTGCTATTTTTCTTCAGTGTGTTTAGTGATCTTCTTTAACCATCTATTGATTTTTCATATTATTATTTCAACAACTATATATAATATTTTATTCTAAAATTTCTATTTTGTTCATTTTCCAACAATCTATTACATATGCCTACATTAGGTAGATCTATAGTTTTTTCTTAAGTTTTCCTAATCTATTGCAGGTTATCAGAGGAATAATTAGAATCATATAGTTAATGTACTGACTTTTTTTTTTTTAATATTTTATTTATTTGACAGAGAGAAACACAGCCAGAGAGGGAACACAAGCAGGGGGAGTGAGAGAGGGAGAAGCAGGCTTCCCGCCAAGCAGGCAGCCAGATGAGGGACTCATCCCCGGTCTCCGGGATCATGACCTGAGCCGAAGGCAGTCGCTTAAGCAACTGAGCCACCCAGGCACCCCAATCTACTGACTTTTCATGATTTTCTGTAACTCTCTGACGGTAAGAATATGCTCAAATAGTCTTCAAGTTAAATAAAAACTAGAGGAGTTCATGACAACTAAACCAGTTAAGCAAGAAGTATTAAAAGGAAATCTTTAGTGGAAAAGAGAGACCATAAATGAAAGTAGAGATGTAGGAAACACAAAAACAATAAAAGTGAATTTTGCTATAAAAACTCAGTCAAGGAATTCATTAAAAAAGGATATAAAATAACAAGTGCCTAAAACATGAACAAAAAGAATTATCTGTATTAAAGTGTGAGTTTGATGGTTTGGTAAAAAGTAGACTTTAAGGATACTTTCTATTTCAAGTATGATTTCTGACATATTCTGGTTTTCTGGTTTTTCTTGTACTAAAATTTTAACTTGATATTTTTCAAGAAAAAGTTCACTTTTTTCATATTTTCATGTTTATTGGGATATATTTGTGCATTTTATTCTTCCACACATTAAAAAAAAATTACGTATTGCTATAGTCAGGTACTTTTTATTTCTTTCCCCATACATCCTGATCAAAACAAGGGGTGCATGAATGGATAAATGGATATGCCCATATCAAACCAGGGACACCAACTGTGGTTCTGTGAACTGTCATCTTGCCACTGAGCTTTGTTACTTCTAAAAAGCTATCACCTTTGGGAATGAAACCGCTTCAAAGCCTCTTAACTTTTGCAGTAAAGGTTTTGGATTACATCCTCAATTTAATTCCTTTCCATCTATGGTTCCTTTCCCACAACTGTTAATGCACTAATGACACCCCTTTGTAATTTCCTATGCAATTTTGTCCTTTTCATGGCTTCAGGCCAGAGAGAAGAGGCTTCAGCTTAATACCTAGCATGCTATGGCAAAATTAACCATATATCTTTTTTTTTTTTTTTCTTCAGGTTTTTATTAGCAAGAAGAGCAGCTCATAAATCACTCTTTCCCAAAAAGATCTATGACACTATAACCTGGATTTACATTATAAAACACATTACTTTTTTGATAATTTACCCTTGACAAACAATATTTGCTTGGTTGGTCTATGCCAAACAGGTCAAAGACAAGCATTTATATAAATATATATTTACACATATACACACCTACATAACAGCATATATTATAACACATATATTATATATAAAAACTTCCAACATGTTTTTTGATAGTTACATAACTTTGTATCTACCTTCAAGATTTTTCTTTTTCTTTTTCTTATTTCTTAAAATTTTATTTATTTACTTGACAGAGAGAAACACAGCTAGAGAAAGAATAGAAGCAGGGGGAGCTAGAGAGGGAGAAGCAGGCTTCCCACTGAGCAGGGAGCCTGATGCCGAGCTAGATTCCAGAATCCTGGGATCCTGGGATGGTGACTTGAGCCAAAGGCAGACGCTTAATGACTAGCCACCTAGGCACCCCAAGATTTCTCTTTTTAGTTGTGCTAGTCTGCTTCTTAAAATATGCATTGATGTGTATATATATTTTGATATATCACATGACATATGTATGATATAACATATAATATATACTATGTATCATATTATATATTACTATACTGTGTGTTTTATACTATATATGTGCATATAAATATTTGTATACATATACACATATATGTATTCACATAGTGAATGTTTAAATGTATAACAGTAGATTGTATAAATACGAAATATTGTAAATTATATATTATGCATAATTAACAGACACACATAGATAGACAAAAATATATATTAACATTTTTGATGTGTCCTTGATGTTTGTGTAGCTTATTTTATCTGTTAAAGTAGTGTTCAAACTTACTCCTTACATAATCTTAAACCTATCCAGAACAAAATATATTCTCCTTGGCTTAATTCAGAGCAAATTCTATCCAGTAATTAAAAAAAAAACAACCAGATACTACGATTATTAGTTCTAGAGTTTCCATTTTATTCTTTTACAGTTTGTATTTCTTTGCTGAGTTTCCCTATCTATTTATTCATTACAAGTATATTTTCTCTTAACTCATTTAGCTTGGTTATGATCACTGCTTTAATGTTATTTACTAATTCCAAAATCAGGACTATTTGGAAATCAGCCTTCATTGATTTTTTTTTTTTTCCTCTTGAAAATGAGTAACATCGCTCTCACATTTGAATACCAAAAATTTTGGATTGTATCATGTATCACGTGAATGTTACATTGTGGAAATGCTGTGTTGTATTATGACCCAATAAGGAGTGTAGATATTTTTGCTTTAGCAGGTAATTAACTTGATTGGGCTCTAATTGCACACTCAATAGTTAAGTAAATGGCTGAAAAATCTCAGATTTTTTTTTTTAAATTGTACTTTGTATAGGCTGCTTACTTAGTGCAAGGGTAGTTCAGGGATCAGCTAGAGATTTTAGAAGAGTTTATAGACAGAATTTGGGGCTTCTTCTCTGACTTTGTCCTTTCCAGAAATCTCCCTTTAGTATTCCAATGGTCCTTCAGATTATTGTGCCCATGGGGCACATATCAAATCATAGTCAGTATATAGTGCTGAGTTTTGATTGTCCTCAGTCTGCAAGCCATAAAAAATGTTTAAGTAACTATACTAGTCCTTTTATTTAAGGATCAGTTCCCTTCCAAAATTTGCTTTATTATTCCCCAGAGTTTATGATTGTCATCTCCGGGAGATTTGGTCTCTTAGGAGTTTATTCAGCCATCCAGAAACCAGACCTGAATATTCCCTTGAGTTTTTATGAGGTTTTTTTGTTTTTTGTTTTTTGTTTTTTGGTTTTTTTTTTACAGTAATCTGGAAGACAGCAAGAGGAATTACAATTTATAAAGGTCATTATAGTAAAATAAACTTGAAAGAAAAAATCTAGTAAGAATACTAATTAAGTGGTGAGACTCTTCATGACTTAAGAAAGAGGGAAATTGGAAAACAAGGAAAATACTATTCACAAAACTTTTTTTAAAGATTTTATTTATTTTGCAGAGAGAAACACAGCTAGAGAGGGAACACAAGCAGGGGGAGAGAGAGAGGGAGAAGCAGGCTTCCTGCCCAGCAGGGAGCCCAATATGGGGCTCGTTCCCAGGACCCTGGGATCATGACCTGAGCAGAGCAGATGCTGAATGAATGAGCCACCAAGGCGCCCCTTCTATTCACAAAACTTTGCTTCCAAGCACGGGGCAAAGATGTCATACCCAGGTTCTCTTGCTTGTGTCACATTGTCAAAATATATGTCCCATTATCATGTCTAGATGCAAGGGAACCTACACTTTCCCATGGCTCCTTTGTCATCCTCTGTACCGGAAGGAAAAGGAAGCTGAAATCCGCGTTATGTAGCCTGAGGTACATTACCTGCCACTGTCTCTACTTTGGTTTCTAAACTTATCAC
The DNA here is from genome assembly GCA_004023965.1 of Spilogale gracilis. Lineage (NCBI taxonomy): Eukaryota > Metazoa > Chordata > Mammalia > Carnivora > Mephitidae > Spilogale > Spilogale gracilis. The sequence goes on along the minus strand of PITA01000649.1, from coordinate 183,863 downwards.
ATGCCTCACCTTTCTTAAAAAATTTGAAAGCTGGATCTTCCTCTCTCAAACAGAAGCATGCTTACTTCAATCAAACTAGCTTGGGTAGAGTTTATGGAATAGAGTTCATCAAGAACAGGAAAAAAGCATCTTATTTCAACAGCTCTCAGTCTTTGATGACAGTAGACATTTAAATCCTCTCACTATAAACAGGGGAACTATATCTCAGGGCCTTTGGATGTGTCTTACATCTTCCTGTTGGACATATTCGCCATGATAGGATGGATAATATCTAAGATGGTCTCTTTAAGGTAAAGTGTTTAAGAAGTTTCTTTTTGCTCTTTCCTTTTTATGGTTATTAACCTTTGTGCAATATAGTGGAATATTGCAAAAAATTGTCAAGTGCATCTCAATTTGCTACTAATAATACTTAAATATCAAATTTTGCCAGTTACTTTAAAAATACATTAAATTCAGTGTTATTTCTCTAGCAGTGTCATTCAAACTTCTTGCATTCTAATGGGTCTAATTGAACAAAAAGTAAAGAAGGAAATCTTAATATTTTAAAATTTTACTTGGGGATGTTTCACCCATATGAAAAATTTCTGGCCTGTCACAGGAAAGAAAAAAATGTTTCAGAGCAACCTGTTTTGCTTATTAGAGAACACGAGAAGTTCCAATCCTAAATGGAGGAGTTTTTAAATAAAATGGAGCTCAGAACAAGAGGTTCTGAGTGGATGGAAGATATTGGCCCTAATGTCAAGGAGGACAAAAATGGATGAACATTAGTAATAAACAAGAACACTGCATAAGTAAATTGATGTCCGTCCCATGTGGCATTTAGTTATGCCAGAAAAAAAAGGTCATGACAAGGGAAAAAACAACAACAACAATGAAAGTGTGTAATTTGTCTGGAATGTACAGGTCTATGGGAAGAGGGGAAAATAGTGCTTTGTATAAGTCAGAAAGATATACACATCTGACAAGTGGTTTTTGAACCAGGCTAGAGAACATTTAGGTGAAAATAAAGGAAGAGGGCAGCACAATGGGGTCATTGAGGGGAGCACTACTCAGGCAGGTGGAGGCTGGGATCCGGAGAGTTGATCATGAAGCTTACACAAGAGGAAGATCCCCAGTTGTGAGGGAACTCACACACCTTTTCAATTGCTCAAAAGTCTCATTTGCCTAAAAGCTGTGCACCTGATCAATTTTTGATGTGACTCGCTCCCAAATTCATCCTTTCAGTAGTAGAAAAAGCCTATTTTAGGTCCAAATCTTTGCACTAGAGGGGAATGAACAGACCCACAGAATGTCACAGCAACCTTGGGATACAGTATATGGGGCAAGATCAGAAGTATCCTCTGGATTTCAAAGACAGACCGGTAAAAATTCAGAAATATAGCAGGTACAATCTCCATGGCCCGAGTCTCTTAAAGAGATATTGTTAAAGAAGTTTGAGTTAATACACAGGAAAAAAAAAAAAACCCTCAATTATTCCACTGATAGATAAAAGTTGGTAGAGATTACTGTGGCCACACAGGCAGCTCTCCAATAAGGTCAAATTCTAAAAGATTAAAAATGAAACAGAACAAGACCTGATGCTTGTGGGCAATGGCAGCAAACAGAGGTCTGTTTGTTTGTTTATTTGTTTGTTTGTAAGCAGCATCTTGAAAGTGTGTCACCTCTGCTGTGCGGGATATGCTGGTTGCATGGTACCCAACATCTTCTGGAGTTGGTCGTGAGACAGCACTAGAATAATACTCATCATCATGCTCTTGTCTTGCCTTGCAGGTTGCTCAGTGTTCATTTCTGGCACCCAGTCTGTAGAAATTGATTGCTCTGGAAGTTTGCTCCCTCAAATACACTACAAAATGTATTCCAATAATTTCTACGAACCAGAAAAAGGCTGTTCTCCGTATTTGAACTGATGACTTTGAAACTGTGGCTTTTCTTCCAGGCTATACTCTCCTGATGCAAGCAAACAAGAGGATCTTGTTTGGTTTCCTAACTGAAAGAGTTGTGTTAGAAAAATGGATGCCTTCAGATTTGCTCCGTAATGTCACTTTTCATATCCATCCTTGTTGGCCTTACCAGCTCCATGATGTTTCCTGTGTGATGATTGTTTAATGTTTTCCATGACATTAGTGCAAAGACATAGCTACTGCTCCACTGAACCAGTCCCAATATGACCCTGGCAAAATGAGATTATCTTTTTATGGAGTTGTTTTTCTTTCTCTCCTTAGTATTTATAGGTTTTTGGTTTTTTTTTTTTTCTTGGTAGTTTTTGTTTGTTTGTTTTACATGGAAGTCAGGCACAATTATCTGTCAGTAAAATAATGAAGTATGATTTTTATTAAAGGATGAGCAGTTGACCTGTCAAAAATATTTTTTATTATATTTTAATTTCTAAAAAATAAAAAAAGTTGATGTATATTAAAGGACCTTGAAATAAGGTTGAAACTTTAAAGCATGATAATCGAACAGCTCTAAATCCATGGGCATTATCTAGAACATTATGTAGAATATTTTCAGTATTGTGGAAACCTGTCCATGAGCTCCTCCAAAGTCCTATCCCATAGCTTCACTGCTAAGTATCCTTATTACTTTGGTTTTTGTTTTATCATGTCTCTTTTTATTTTTATTTATTGATTTTTAATTTAAAGATTTTATTTATTTATTTGACAGAGAGAAACACATCTAGAGAGGGAACACAAGCAGGGGGAGTGAGAGAGGGATAAGCAGGCTTCCTGCAGAGCAGGGAACCTGATATGGGGCTTAGTCCCAGGACTCTGAGATCATAATCTGAGCTAAAGGTAGATGCTTTACGACTGAGCCACCCAGAGGCCCCTTATCATGTCTTTTTATAAATGGCTTAACACCATATATATACATATTTCAAATCAATATGTTGTTCATATTTCCTGTCTTGGGGGTATTTTTATGAAGAAAATTTAAAAATATCCATATACCATCTCTACTTCTTGAATATGCTTTTTTGAACTCAATATTATTTTTCTAAGTTTGGTTATGTTTTAGATATAGCAGTAGTTCATTTCTTTACACTCATATAATGTTTGATTGCATGATTAACCATTTTTCTATGACAAACATTTGCATTGTTTCTGGTTTTCAAGTACTTTAGGCAATGACTCTTTGAACATGTTGGTACATAGCTTATTGTACTTACTGTGCAGGGGTTTCTCTGGGATATATATCTCCGAGCTGATTGGTCAGATCACAGAATATGCTGTCTAACTTTTGAAGACTAAAGTCTTCTGTGTAGCCCAAAACAGAAATATGTTTTAATTAATACTTCATGTAGCTCCATATTTCCTAATTTAAATATTTGAACCCCAAATCCAGACATTATGCTATACATTTTTTAAACATTTTATTTAAATACTTAAAACTAGTAATGTTTCTATACAGACTCCTGGATTAAAACAAACAAGAACCCTAATTTTCTTCAGGGTGGTCAGATTCCAGATGATAAGACAAACTTATTGAAGTCAATCATAACAATCTTTTTTTACCTTCTGTCAGGCATTATCTAAATTTGTCTTTCAGCCAAGAGGGTGGTGGTCATATTCCCCTTTATAAACAATAAGACATAAAGGGAAGCTTGTTGGGAGAACTTCGGAAAAATTTTTACTTCTCGATAAACACAGAGAAGAAATAATGAAGAGAGAAAAACAATCAAACACATGAAAAGTTTCATTAAGAAACTTCATTAAGAAATCATTCTCTTACAACATACACACAAGATAAACTCAAAATGGATGAAAAGCCTCAACCTGAGACAGGAATCTATCAAAATCTTAGAGGAGAACATAGGTGGTAACTTATTCTACATCAGCCACAGCAACTTCTTTCAAGATACATCTCCAAAGGCAAAGGAAACAAAAGCTAAAATGAAATTTGGGGACTTCATCAAGATAAAAAGCTTCTGCACAGCTAAGGAAATAGTCAACAAAACAAAGAAGCAACCCATGGATTGGGAGAAGATATTCACAAGTAACACTACAGACAAAGGGCTGATACCCAAGACCTATAAAGAACTCCTCAAACTCAATACCCCCAAAACAGATAATCATGTTAAAACATGGGCTGAAGACATGAACAGACACTTCTCCAAAGAAGACATGCAAATGGCTAGCAGACACATGAAAAAATGTTCATCATCACCAGCCATCAGGGAAATTCAAATCAAAACCATGTGGAGATACCACTTTACACTAGTTAGAATGGCCAGAATTAACAGAACAGGAAACAACAAGTGTTGGAGAGGACGTGGAGAAAGGGGAACCCTCTTATACTGTTGGTGGGAATGCAAGTTGGTGCAGCCACTTTAGAAAACAGTGTGGAGATTCCTCAAGAAGTTAAAAATAGAGCTACCCTATGACCCTGCAATTGCACTACTGGGCATCTACCCCAAAGGTACACATGTAGTGAAAAGAAGGGCCATATGGGCCCCTATGTCCATAGCAGCAATGTCCACAATCACCAAACTGTGGAAAGAGCCAAGGTGCCCTTCAGCGGATGAATGGTTAAAGAAGATATGGTTCATATATACAGTGGAATATTACACCTCCATCAGAAAGAATGAATACCCAACTTTTCTATCAACACGGACAGGACTGAAAAGATTATGCTGAGTGAAGTAAGTCAAGCAGAGAAAGTCAATTATCATATGGTTTCACTTACTTCTGGAGCATAGGGAATAGCATTGAGGACATTAGGAGAAGGAAAGGAAAAACGAATTGGAGGAAATCGGAGGGGGAGATGAACCATGAGAGACCGGGGACTCTGAGAAACAAACTGAGGGTTTTGGAAGGTGGGGAATGGAGGGATGGGTGAGCCTGATGGTGGGTATTAAGAAGGGCACATATTGCATGGAGCACTGCATGTGGTGCATAAACAATGAATCTTGGAACACTGAAAAAATAAAACAAAATTTAAAAAAATCTATATACAAAAAAAGAAATGTACAAAAATGACTCTAAGAATCAGAGGTAAACAATATGTTGCGCAATCCTTCAACTACTTATTAATTTTGTATCTGTTCCAGTATTTGTAAGTCTTAGATGTACAACTTCAGTGAAATGTGTGATCTAGTCCAGTGAGAATGAAATGATGTCAAAATAATTCAAATTCCTTGTTTATCTTTATTGACAAAATATTTAATCCATAACCCCTTCACCTAAAATCTTTTCTCAAACCTACTTCTATCATTCCTAAACAGTTACTCATTACTTGGTCCCTCTCAGATTTCCCCCAAATTATTTCTTCCCTCCCCCAGCCCATTTTTATTTTGTCTTTATTATCTTATTTTCCTTATTCTATCTCTATATCCCTAGGTATAAAGTCACTGATGGGGTTTGGTCAGCGCTATCCTAGAATATAAGGAAAGAAACCTTTTCATATTTATTGAGACATGTTTTATGACCTAGAATACTGTCTGTCTCAGCCAATATTTCATGTGTGCTTGGAAAGAATGTTTATTTTGCCATTGTTGGATGCATGCAGCATTTTATAAATGCCGATAAGGTCAAGTGCCTTGATACTTTTGTTCAAGTTTTCCCTATCCTTACTGATTTTTCTGTCCACTTGTTCTAGCAATTTTTAAGAGTGGAGAATTTAAATTTTGTTGTAATTGTGGATTTATTTCTTATACAGGTGTATCAATTTTAAATGCATGGATGATAAAGTTGTTTTTAGGCACACATGTGTTTGGAATTTTTATGCCCATTTGATGAATTGTTTCCTTCATTATTATGAAGTAACAGTACTTTTCCCTTGCCTACTTTTTTTTTTTTTTAGTTTGAATCTATTTGGTATGAACTTAATATAGTCGGCTATTCCAGGTTTCTAAATCTAGTGGTAGATGGCATACATTTTTTCCTTTTATTCTTATTTGTCTTTATATTTAAATGTATGTGTTTCTGAAAATCCATATAATTTTCTCTCTTTTTCATTCAATCTTAAAATCTCTAGTTATTGAATGGCGTACTTAGACCATTTATATTCAGTGTGGCTATTGACATGGTTGTGTTTAAGTCTGTCATCTTTCTTTTTTAATGAATACTTTTATGAATATTTTCATGATATAATTTTATATTTTATGAATGTTTTGACCAAAACTCTTTTTTAAAAATTTAAGTGCTTGCTTTAGTGTGCATAGTACACATCTTTTAATTATCATAGTCTAACTACAAGTGATATCATATCCCTATATGTACAGACTAAGAAATTTATAATATTATGCTTCCTTTTCTGATTTCCACTTTTAATTTTAAACTTTTATTAATTATCTAAATATGTAGGTAAGTAGAAGCTAGCTCTATAGATGCTCTTTGTAGCATTAAGAGTGAAAAGTAAGACAATTTCATTTTTAACACTTTAGCACAGTGTAACTGTGTTAATCATGTGATACAACAATATAGATTGACATGTGAAGAGAAACAGACACAAAATGTGAACAGATAAAAGTATATTAAACATTAATGTAAAATAATTAATGCTCATATATGATTCTTTTTGCAGTTTTGTAAAAAAATTAGAGACACTCAAACATATGACTAGAGCCACATGAATTTCGTATGTGAAACAAGTATATAAATTTGTAGACACATAATTTGTAAAAGACTAAAATATGATGCAAAATTTTAATTAAAGGAAAAACAAAATAAATGCCTTATGGAAAAGTGTATATTAATAGCTAAAGAGGTATAAAGAATGAAGAACATTTTTTTCTTCTTTTAATAGTGAGCTAGGTGTAGATCAACTCTGCACTAAGTACAACTATTATGCCCATTACTATTTAACATTATTCTGGAGTTTCATCCATTTCAATAAAATGAACAAACTGGATATGGTTGGCTAAAATGCCTCCCCTACAAGGGAAAAAACACCCATGTCCTATAAATTATGTAAATGTAAAACCTGTAAGTGCTACCTTATGTGGAAAAGCAGATTTTCAGATGTGATTAAGAATCTTAAAATGAGATCTTTCTGGATTATCGGATTGAGTTTTATTTATTTTTTTTATTGTTACTTAAGTTTTTTATTTTCCAGTGTTCCAAGATTCATTCCCCATTCCCCACATCCAGTACTCCATGCATTAGGTGCCCCCAGTACCCACCACCAGGCTCTCCCATCCCTCCACCCCCCTCCCTCCAAGTCCCTCAGTTTGTTTCTGTGTCCAAAGTCTCTGTGGTTTCGTTTCTCTCCCTGGATTACCCTACTTCCCATTTACTTTCCTTCTCCCACTGTCCTCCAGGTTACCCCTCATGCACCACAAGTAAGTGAAACCATGCGATACTTGACTTTCTCTACTTGACTTATTTCACTCAGCATAATCTCTTCCAGTCCAGTCCATGTTGCTACAAAAGTTGGATATTCATCCTTTCTGATGAAGGCATAGTATTTCGGATTGAGTTTTAAATCTAATGGCAGTGTCCTTATAAGAGAAAGACACAAGAGGATCACACAGACAGAAGAGGGGAAGGCAGTGTGAAGGAAGAGGCGCAGAGTGGAGTAATGGAGACACAAAGTGGCCCCAGTAAGGGACAGATTCTCCCCCTAGTGCCTGTGAACGGAGCAAGACGAGGCTGACACCTTGATTTCAGCCCATTGATACTGATATTACACCTCTGGCCTCCAGAACTGTGAGGAAATAAATTTCAGGGTTCTTTTTATGTCACCACATTAGAATCGCCATAGAAAACTAATGCTCTAGAAAATAGGTATAAGTACTGGAAACAAGAAGACTGAAATGAAAATTATTTGCAAATGTTCTTTACATGGATATCCTCCCAATGGAATTAATAAAAATAAAGCAATTCACTAAGATAGTCTATGTACAAATAAAAAGACAAAATTAAATAGATTCTACACATAGAAGTGATTAGTCATTAAGCAAATATAATAAAAAAGAAACATAAAGATTTAATGACAACAGCATTAAAAATAAATCGACTACAACAACTAAATAATACTTAAGATCAAACAATATATACTGAAGATTTATGCAATTAAAATTATTAAAAAATTGGGAAAATTAAAAAGATTTTGATTAACAATATCCTCTAAGTCAGTCTATATGTATGTGGAATTCTAGTTAATATCTCAGCTGGATTGTTTTGATTGAAAAAAAGAAGATTCTAAATTTTTATCTAGAAGAAAAATGTTTAAGATTTACCATAGTGATTTAATAAATAGAATATGTTAATAAAATAAATTTTCATGACTATAAAATAAGATATCCTTTCAATTTCAAATCTTGATATCATCATTGCACTGAGACCAAAAAACCCCCCAAAAAACAAACAAACAAAAAAAAATGGAAGAAACTAAGAAGTCTAGAGATAATATGTTTTAATCATCTATTCACTCCATTGGTGATGGAGGAATTTCTATGGGATGGTAGGGTAGTTGAACAATGGATACTTAGCACTGGACTAATAAGCCATTGATTGGTTACATATGCTCACATATTTTTTCAGGAGAGAAAAACACCGCACCATGCAGGGCCATATGGAGGTTACACTTAAGAAAAGAGTGAACAGCCCAAGGCTGTAGGAGGTAGACTGTATAGTATTCAGTGGGTATGGTACTCCCTAGTTTATGCAGGAGGACATGATTGTCGTGTTTGAATAATTCTGTGGCTGTTTCATGAAACACATTACTCAAGTATAAGCAGGAACTCTTCCTGGCACCCTTGATAAGGTAAGGTTGATAAAGGACTGTTGGGCATGGGAACTCAAGAAGCCCAGTGGGGAAGGGATCGTATGGTTAGATTACTTGAGGTTCTCTTGGTTTTAGCAGATGTCAAGAAAGCATGTAATATGTGCTTCGATGTTAGACCTTTCACCACAAGAGGTAGTGACATGCTACAAGACTTTAGTACAAAGGTTGACAAATTTTTTTTTTAAAGGTCGAGAGAGTAAAGATTTTAGGTTTTTTGGGCAATATGGTCTGGATCACAAATACACAGTTCTGTTATAACACAATAGCAGCCATACACAATGTATAAACAAATAAGCATGACTGTTTTCAATAAAACTTTATTTATTAAAAAAAAAAAACAGGCAGTGGGCAGGATTTGGCTTGCAAACATAGTTTATCACCCCTGATTCAGTGGATGATAAAAGTGTTATTGGAAATTATTGGGGAAATTGATTATGTCAAAAATTTTGCCTGGATAGCTTTTTAAAATAAAATCTTAAATATATGTTGAAATGTCATGCTAAAATAAATTCAAGTTTGATTAAATATTTAAATGTAAGTAAGTAAGGTTCAAAGTGTGTATATATATAAACTCATAAGTGGGTATGGAATCTTAGAATCTGGAAAACTCTTTAAGTATAGAACTGCTATTAATCAGGTTATGCCAGGCTGTGATTTGGTGGGAGGAAAAAAATCTCTAAAATCCTTGTTTTCACCGACATTTATTTATTTATTTTTGCTTTTGCGTCATGTCTAATGTGGTTGGGGGGTTTTTTTCACTTGGTCCAAGTGGAGCTCTGTAGTCTTGCTGTGCTGCTCTCAGCACAGTCACTGTAACTGGGGACAGCTGAAAGGTGCCACAGCACCTCTGCAATGCCATCGATTCGTTCACAGTCTTTGCCCAGAACAAGACACATGGCCTAAAGGGGGCCTGCAAAGGAGACTGGGAATTTGTTGGAAGACAGATACTTGGGAAAGAACTGTATCTGAAGTGTAATTTATTCATATTCACACCTGGGTATGAAGGATGTCTGGGTCCTGTACCTCCCAGAGCCCAGGATTTCATGAGAGCACCCACACCCACACAGTGAAGAATATAATGGGCCTCAATGTCGTTGGAAATGAAGGGCTTTGTGCTTTAGAGCATGACTCATAACTCTTAACCTCCACTCTCATGACTAACATGATTTCAGGTCTCAGGTCTCAGGGGGAAAACTCTCCTCCAGGACTTCTGCCCTTGGACCTAGAGACAAGAGGCTACTGTGTTCAACTACAATGAAAATGTTTTGCATTGCCAAGTTTGAAGATGGGTGCTGCTTCAGAATGCAGGTGAAATTTGAGCAGTGAAAACACTTATGTAAGAAAAAAGACAAATTGGGTTCCTGGGTGGTTCAGTGGGTTAAAGCCTCTGCCTTCAGCTCAGGTCATGATCTCAGGGTCCTGGAATCAAGGCCTGCTTCCGCCTCTCTCTGCCTGCCTCTCTGCCTACTTGTGATCTCTCTCTCTGTCAAATAAATAAATAAAATATTTAAAAAAAAAGAAAAAAGACAAAGTAATTAACATATCAAATCTTTCCTCTGGGTGGGAATTTAATGCTGTGTATATATACTAATATATTATATTATATTATATTATATTATATTATATTATATTATATTATATTATATTATATTATATTATTATATCATATTATATTATTATATTTATATTATTATATTTATTATATTATATTTATTATATTATATTATATTATATTATATTATATTATATTATATTGTGTTATGTCATGTCATATCATATCATATTATATCATATCATATCATATTATATTAGTAATATGTTCCCAGTATTGCCAAGTATCTGCTTTGTTGCTGCTTGAGGTTTTCAGCTAATCCTTCCCAAGGTATCTACTTATGTATCATCACACTGTTTGTCTATTTGCAACAATTATACCTAGTGGCTCTGGAATATAGTGCAATATTAAGCAAATTCTGTTATTCTTAAATTTATATATACATCAGGATTGCCAGATAAAATATAGGACAGCCAGTTACATTTGAATTTTAAATTTAAAAAGTGGGTAACTCTTTTAGAATAAGGATATCTTATATAGTATTTGGGACATACTTGTACTAAAACTATTGCTGTAATGGATTGTCTTATATTTTTATTTGATAAAATTGTCAATATGCCTGAAGGACAATGTTGATTGTTTACACTGGCATCTAGATGGATATTTAAGCTTAGATTGTGAATAGTATTATGTCTAAAACACAATTTAAGCTTAGATTGTGAATAGTATTATGTCTAAAAACACTGATTTCAAAATATAAATGCAAATAAAGTTCACTAAATTTTTGTTCAAATTTGTGATTTTTTAAATTTATAATAGGAAATGGGGCGCCTGGGTGGCTCAGTTGGTTAGGCGACTGCCTTCGGCTCAGGTCATGGTCCCGGAGACCCGGATCGAGTCCCACATCGGGCTCCCTGCTCCGCGGAAAGCCTGCTTCTCCCTCTCTCACACCCCCTGCTTGTGTTCCCTCTCTGGCTGTGTTTCTCTCTGTCAAATAAATAAAATCTTTAAAAAATTTATAATAGAAAATAATGAATACTTTAGAAGAAAAATAGCATCCCTGAAAATATATACTGTTTTTGACTGTTTACATTTGTTTCATATTCCAATTGTCTGCACTTTGAATATATATCTACTTTATATTTATATCTTTTTTATCACTGTTGTCACTTGAACACAAATTATTGGACAAATTTTGCATAACAACATAATTATTGATTTTACCCAAGGGAAAGACAAGAAAAACAAGTTTAATAGAATAAATATACATTGGTTTTTATAGTGTATATATATATCTTCATATTATTAGTCATTCAAACATTGTTGAGCCATCAGTAGAACAACTAGACATGAACAATAATTATTAAATTCAGCTGTCTTCGTCTCCAAAGGCAAAGGAGACAAAAGCGAAAATGAACTTCTGGGACTTCATCAAAATAAAAAAGCTTCTGTACAGCAAAGGAAATAGTCAACAAAACAAAGAGGCAACCCACAGAATGGGAAAAAATATTTGCAAATGACACCACAGACAAAGGGCTGGTATCCAAGATCTATAAAGAACTACTCAAACTCAACACCCAAAAAGAAGATGAACACATCAAAAAATGGGCAAGAGACATGAAGAGGCACTTCTCCGTAGAAGATATACAAACGGCTAACAGACACATGAAAAAATGTTCATCATCACTAGCTATCAGGGAAATTCAAATCAAAACCACACTGAGATACCACCTTACACCAGTCAGAATGGCTAAAGTTAACAAGACAGGAAACAACAAGTGTTGGAGAGGCTGCGGAGAAAGGGGAACCCTCTTACACTGTTGGTGGGGATGTAAATTGGTGCAGCCGCTTTGGAAAACAGTGTGGAGAATCCTTAAAAAATTGAAAATAGAGCTACCCTATGACCCTGCAATTGCACTACTGGGCATTTACCCCAAAGATACAGATGTAGTGAAAAGAAGAGCCATATGTACACCAATGTTCATCGCAGCAATGGCCACAATCGCCAAACTGTGGAAAGAGCCAAGGTGCCCATCAACAGATGAATGGATAAAGAAGATGTGGTCCATATATACAATGGAATACCATGCCTCCATCAGAAAGGATGAATATCCAATTTTTTGTAGCAACATGGACTGGACTGGAAGAGATTATGCTGAGTGAAATAAGCCAAGAAGAGAAAGTCAAGTATTGCATGGTTTCACTTACTTGCGGTGCATGAGGGGTAACCTGGAGGACAGTGGGAGAAGGAAAGTAAATGGGAAGTAGGGTAATCCAGGGAGAGAAATGAAACAACAGAGACTTTGGACACAGAAACAAACTGAGGGACTTGGATGGAGGGGGATGGAGGGATGGGAGAGCCTGGTGGTGGGTACTGGGGACACCTAAAGTGTGGAGCACTGGGTGTGGGGAACGGGGAATGAATCTTGGAACACTGGAAAAAAAAATTTAAGTGACAATAAAAAAAAAATTCAGCTGTCTTTGATATTTTTTACTCTTAGGCATATAAATAAAGACCATGACTTTCCATGCTAATGTTCATCATATATCCCTTTGTTACGTGCTTCCCACACATAAACAAACAAACAAACAACAACAACAAAAAAACAAAAAAACACTCATTTGTCTTGGGAGAAACTCTCAAATACCAACTAACCAACACATTCATTTCCAAATCTAGAGTCTCTTAGTGATATGTAGTAATTAGTATATCAGGTCCAGAAGGAGCTCCATACAATGTTCCATAAATTCATGAATTTAAAGAAGTTACCTGCTGTTCCTTCCTCCATCCCACCCAAATATGCAGAGGTTGGACAAAGAGAGGATAACCACAGTAAACATCCCCATTTGGAAAGTAGAAAAATGAGAGACACTAGTCACAGGTTTGTAACAGTTCTGAAATCCTTCTGGGTAAACATCCTTAAAGACCTTCTACTCTCTGGGTACAAAGAATTCTTTAAGTCCTGATTCTGCTCTTGGGGAGAAGCAACCTTGTCTTTGCCCTTTAAGTCTCCAGGTAATGCCCTCTGGGAGGTTCTCCTCCTCCTCCTCTTTCTTTAATTATCTTCTTTGACCCTTCTGGGAGGTCATGCAGCTTTCTTGTTGTGACTCCTGTAAACGAAAATTTGAGAGTAAGAGGATCATTTTAAGTCTCCAGCTCTTCGTGGTTTCTTTGGTAGTAACTATATTTCAAAACTTAGTAAGCTGCTTATATTTTGGTTTCAGTAAATTCCACACGCTAACAACTATACTCACCATTCTCCACATCTTTTTCCTTCTTCCTCCTCCTTGTCATCATCGTCGTCTTCTTCTTCTCCTTCCTCTCCTCCTTCTCCAACCCCTTCTTCTTCTCTCTCTTTCTCCAACAGGTTAACAATCATAAATCATAGGTATGCAGGCTATACCCTTTGTCCAACCTTTGCCCTGAAGCATGTGAATCCATTGAAAAATTTTAACAATAGCTATATAGACCACTCTTGTTTTGATTTTTGTTTACATCATTTTAATTGAATGGCCAAATTTACTAGGTATTTTTCCATTTAAAACCTCTTAACTTAACTCCAAAAGCAGTCTGCCTTTACAAGATTAGAACCTCTGGTTTCTTTCATTTCTACTCACGACCTGCTGTCTGATTGTCAAGCCATAGCTTCCTCAGCTAGGTTTTGGTTCTAGTCACGTCTCTCTTCTGGCATAAATTTATTATTAGTTATGGCAACACCACTTTATGATTTAGTTTCCTATATCCAAAAAGCATCAGGTAATATGATTTAACCCTATCTCCTATCAGATGAAGAAAAAACCCCAGAGATTTTATGTTATTTCACAAATTCACATTATTTACAATGTTAAATGTGAAATTCAGGATTGGAACCCACATCTCTCCATGTGTTGGCTTAATGTTCTTTCAATTTTATCATGTGACTACTTTGTAAGCTGTGGTTCTCCTTCCTGACTGTGTTAGTCATGTGTGATATTGTATTTGTTCTCCAGTCAATGTGTTATTTTGAATAATGGAATGTTGCAGTCTTCAAACTTCCACATATGTAATCAAGTAGATAGTCTTCATTGATATACTGGTTTCTCTTTGTGGAAGCCTTCCTCAACTGCCCAGGCAGTTTCTGCCACCACCATGCAAGTTCCCAGAGCACTTCACACAATGCTTTTTCCCATTAACAACACATCACACTTTTATTTTTGACTATAAGCTCCTTGAAGGAAAATCCCCTATCTTCTTACTTTGTACTGGCCCTTGAAATAGTGCTTGGGACATAGTAAGGACATGCATGTATAGGAAAAGTGGAGGCAGCATAAACAATCTAAAAATATGAAGCAACAGATAGGGGATGAAATGTTATAACTGGGAATTCTCTTTTCTCCCATCCTCTTGTGTTTCCAAAGGACTTTTTTGCCCAAAGGATCTCAGGCTACATTGATCTCTACCAAGGATCTGGCTAGTAATTTTTAGTTAACTAATAAACCATTTATCATTTTACCTATTATAAAGAATTCAAGATCTTTCTAAGTGTGTGTTCCCTTTAAAAAATACATAGGTGGGTAGACAGGTAGAGAATTTTTTAGAGGGATTTATTGGTATTATGATTTTTAAGAGGAATTTATGGGATTATGATAAGGCTAATTTTGATAATTAGTTACTGGATATAGAATTAGAAGCAACAGGGACAAAACAAAATAATCCATTAAATCTTAGGTAAAACTTTTCACACTTTAAGAGATGGAATCCTCTAAATATCCTCTAAGTATATAAAAATACTATGAAAACATTAAAAAGTTCAGATTAAAACATTTTATTAGCCCCACATTTTAATTTTGAACAGTATTGCTAAACTCTATGTTAATATGGAAGAAGAAAGAGGCATTTTTCTATTTTTGCCTATATACACATTTCCCCAGGTTTTGTTATTCACAAACATAAAGAATTGGCTGTCCAAAATGAATCACACAAATCAGTGGTCTTACCTAATATTAAGCTTTACTAAAATTTAAATATGCAAGAATTAAGATGTCCAAGTAATGGAGAGAGAAACCCCAGAGACCTTGCATGGTTTCTCGGCTTCTTTCTTCCTTTATGGGACAAAACGTCTTTGGACTAGAGTAATATTTAAGGCCTCTTATTGAAATTTGCCAAAGCTTTACACAGTGGAAAATGTTTTAGCCATAAAACATTTCTATTTGATATTGCAGTCATATAACTTATATGATATTCTTCAGGAATCATGCTTCATAAATCCATTTATACTGGTTTTGTCCATCATAAGCAAATCTAAGCAGAGATATTCTGGCAAGAGTATTCCATAGATAAGGACTCTCTCTTCTAGCAAATACCATTAGTCTATTTACCAAGGGATTCAGTTACCAACATGTGTAAAGGAAGATTAGATAGAATTAAGAGTTTTTTTTTCTGGGGCACCTGGGTGGCTCAGTTGGTTAAGCGACTGCCTTCGGCTCAGGTCATGATTCTGGAGACCCAGGATCGAGCCCCATATCGGGTTCCCTGCTCGGCAGGAGGCCTGCTTCTCCCCTCTCACTCCCCCTGCTTGTGTTCCCTCTCTAGCTCTGTTTCTCTCTGTCAAATAAATAAAATATTAAAAAAAAAAAAGAGTTTTTTTTCCTTCTCCAGCAATATCTTCCCAATAATCATGGGTCAGCTGTTTTAACTTTTTTCTTCTCAATACATTTTTTATTTCCATGGTCAAAGTGTAAATTATGTACATTCTGTCCTATAGGTATAATTGGTTAATCTTATTCCATTTATCATAGTCTTTTTTTTTTTTTAGATTTTATTTATTTGACAGAGAGAAACACAGCCCGAGAGGGAACACAGGCAGGGGGGGTGAGAGAGGGAGAAGCAGGTTTCCCGCCAAGCAGGGAGCCCGATGTGGGGCTGGTTCCCGGGTCTCCGCGATCATGACCTGAGCAGAAGGTAGACGCTTAACCAACTGAGCCACCCAGGCACCCCTCATACTTTCTTTAATGAGGATTTTTTGTTTTGATTCATCTTTTGGTTACCTGGATTTTGTCAAATAATTATTTCAAGAAATTCTCACAGGTGCTTTTTACCTCGAGACTTCCAAGTTTAACAGTGTTAGCTGGTTGCTTTGAATAATAGCTTGACAAAGTACTGATTCAATGTTCCCCTCCAAACCTAGTAAACATTGGTCAACTTCCTTTCTTATCTTGACTGATAATGTTTTAAGCAGGGAGGGCAAATAGGTTTTAACCAAAGGGCAAACCATAATCAGTTGGTAGCAACTGACTCCAGCAATATATTCCAAGGTAGCATCTGGACTCTGCAGGAAAGAAGACCTTGATCAATTAGCCAAGTCTGGCAAAGGCTCAGGAGTGAAGAGAGATGGCATAAATACCATGTGATTCCCAGGCCAGCTGGAAGTATCACCTTTTCAAGGGTGATGGCATTTTATCAGAACATTTTCTGGAAATAAAAATCTATTTGGGTACAGAGGAATCCATTTCTAGTGATAGAACTCTGAAAATGCAAAAAGAGATTTTGTAATAGCTTCAAAAAATATATAGAGATAAAATGGGAGAACTTGAAGGACAAAGTGACAGATAAAAAAGAAGAAAAAATAGCAAAGATATCAGAGTTAAATGACACAAGTAAATGTGATTAAGTAACTCTCTAGAGTAGCTCATAACTTTTCAAAGAAAAAATGTGCATTCTTCACAACCGTATGAAACCTTATAAATACAGATTGTGTTCTAGGCAAGAAGGAATTGCTTCTCATTAAAAACAAAAACAAAAATAAAAACAAAACAAAAGCAAACAAAAAACAGGCAACATATTTTCTAACCCTGATGAAACAAAATTAGGAAGCAGTAATACATTTATGGCTAATGCCCTCCAAAACTTGTTGGGAATTTAAATTTTACACGTGGTAAACTGGTTAAAAATGTGATAACAGCATATAGAAACTACTTAAAATAAATGACTTCTCTTTTCTAGTCAGTGGGAAGTAGCTAAAGCTGTTCTCAGAGGGTATTTCATAGCCCTGCATATAATAGGTTTAGATAGAATAATTGAATAGTGATTATTTAAATATCCAATTGAAAAAGAAACACAAATACAGTTAAACCAAAATTTAAAATAATATAAAAGGATATGATCAACTTTCTGCTATTGTATTATAACCAAAACAAATTTTTTCAGAATAGTTTATTCTTTGAAAATCAGATAATTCTCTAAGAAAATAAAAAAGAATATACAAATAAACACTCATAGGAAGTAAAAAGGTAACAGCATTACAAATATGAGATTCTTTTGTTTAATTTTAAAGTAAGCTACAAACAACAAATAATTTTTAGAAGTTTAAAGAAATGAATATCTTAAAGTATAAGAAAAAAAAAACACAGAAAGTAATTGAGAAACCCCTCCACCTCAAAAAGCAAGTAAATTGTTCACTAGTAGAAAAGAACTCTAGACCAATAATCTCTATTCCTAAAGGGAAACCCATAGCATGAGTAGGACGTTTAGCATTAAAACTTTTAAAGGCTATATTTTTTTATTATTACATTATATTCAGATATTACTCATTTAATTTAAAGTGGATAAAAATGTAATTTAAAAACAAGTAAGGAACAGAGTCCTAACTATAGAGAACAAACTGATGGGAGGTGGGAGGGAGATGGTTTACAGAAATAATGGAGTTAAGGAATGCACTTGCTGTCATGAGCCCAGGAGATGTATGGAATTTTTGAGTCATTACATTGTACACCTGAAACTAATATTATATTGAAATATTACAGTAATATTAACTAACTGGAATTAAAAACTTAAAAAAAATGAAAACAAGCAAGCAAATAAGCAAAATGAAGCTAGTCTCTAGCTTTTGCCTACTCCTTCTCTGTTTCATTCTCATATTGTCCATGTCCTGCTCTTTTTCATTTAGACTCAGAAGTCAGACTCCCTGAATCAAGACACAACTCTAGTCTCTGCATCTCTTCTCAGACTCTTTTCTCTTCTTCTCTGATGTCTTTGAATTCCTTTTTTTTTTTCCCCCAGATTTTGTTTGTTTGGAGGGCTTGTGTGACTCAAAGGGTTAAGGCCTCTGCCTTTGGCTCAGGTCATGATCTCAGGGTCCTGGGATGGAGTCTCACATCTGGCTCTCTGCTCAGCGGGGAACCTGCTTCCCACTATTTCTTCTTCCTCATGGGTGCATGTGCATGAAGGTTGGCTGAGGTGGTCAGTAGAACTGCATGGCAACTGGACTTCTCTCTCCAATCCCCTGTCCTTTCCACTCCCTTCACAGGAGTGGAGCCCAATTATTCTGCAGTTTTGTGATCTTCTTCTTCTCTGCCTATTTGTGATCTCTCTCTGTCAAATAAATAAATAAAATCTTTTTTAAAAAAGATTTTGTTTGTTTGCTTGTTTAGAGAGAGAGTGTATGAGAAGGGAGAGGGACAGAGGGAGAGAGAGAATGCCAAGCTGACTCCTTGAGTGAGAAGCCCCACCTGGGGCTTGATCTTACCATACTGACATCATCACTTTAGCCAAAATCAAGAGTTAGATGCTTAACTGACTGAGCCAGCCAGACGTCCTTTGTCTGATGCCTTTGATGCTCATTTTAAACAGGTTTCTTCTACATGGATGTGGAGGAAGTTCAGCAAGACATTGTTACTCACACAGTCTCTTTTGCCTCGGAAAAACCCTAGGGATGAACTTGGATGAGGGATGGCATCTTCTTGTGGTGGGGTGGAGATGTTACCTCAAATTCCACTCCCTGAATGACGCTGCTCAGGGATGATGTTAAGATGTGTGCACATCATCTCTTCTTCAGTCCACTCAGATTTAGATTCAGTAATGTTTTCTGAAATCCTTTTATGTGCTCAGAATTGTGCTTCTGGCTAAATAGGCTGACCGTCACAGAAATCTCTCATCTAACGTTCACACTGCCTCCATTTATGGATCCAAAACGGTCTGCACTCGGGTTCCCCAGAAAGCAGATTCTGAGCTAGAGTTTCATCTGCAGAATAATTGGGATCCACTCCTGTGAAGGGAGTGGAAAGGACAGGGGATTGGAGAGAGAAGTCCAGTTGCCATGCAGTTCTACTGACGACCTCAGCCAACCTTCATGCACATGCACCCATGAGGAACTGCAGAGCTACAGCAGCCCCGCACAGCTGCTCCTCTTGAGTGCAATGCCTTCACTCTTACACTCCCCCAGCAATTAGTTGTCAAGCATGGACTGTCTCAGGAAGAGCCATGACTTTGCAGAAGGTGATTCCTGACAACTGAAGCAATCCCTGAAGGGCTGTCTGCTAATAGTCCTCCTAGCAACTGGGGCGCTCTCCATTTTTGAAGGAAACTCTGTGCACCATGTCTGCATGAGCACTATATACGCCCTACTGTATACATCTAAGGGATGATAGCAGACATTACAAGCCAAGTTTCTGCTTCCGGGATTGAAAGACTTTCTATTATATCCCAACTGTCTCTATGGCCTTCTCACTACAGGACATTCATCCGTGCAGGTGAGGATTGTTTCAATTGAGTCAGGGGAGAGGCAGCTTGGTGCATGTGAAATTAGAGAGAAAGGTTTAAATCACGACTCTTCAGTGGTTGGCTGTGTGACTTTGAGCATAGCCATCTATAAGAGTGAACATTTGTTAGATCTTTATTATATGCCAGTGACTGTTTTACATGTATTAATCTATCTGATCCTTTGTTTCCTTGATTATAGGCAGTAATATCTGCTGAACAGCTTTGCAATGTGAATTAAACGAGCTAACAAATTATCTAAATCTCTGCATCCAATGGGCTTATCACAGATGTCAGTTTATTCCTCCCTCTTCCCCATAATGCATAAATGATGTAGATCCCCCATTTATGGATTGCTTTACCAGCCTTGACATACAATAACATTTATAATGCCGGTTACCATACCTGCCTTTTATTGAGAGTTTACTATTTTCCAGTCAGTGTGCTAAACCTTTCACGTAGACTCATTGAGGCTTCATACCAGTCTCTGACAGGGATTCGATCCCCTTGAATCTGTCTTTCCCTGAAGAGAAACCCCAGAGAAAAACATTCCTCTTCCCAAACTACCACCATCATCATTTATCATTCCCTTCCTTTGAACACACTCACACACACACACACACACACTTTATCTTAATTCTCTTTTTTAAAATGCCTTCTTTCTGCTTCTCTTTGCCTCCATCTCTAGACATATTTATTTTTTTCTTTTGTTTTATATTCTGAATTATTTCATGCTCAAAAATTACAGTCTCAGAGAGAAAGAAAAGAATCCTCCCTTTTGCAAAGCTCAGCACGAGTGGGAATCCTGCCATTGAACAGTCTGTCTGTGTTCAATTTTAGCATCATATAATTTCCTGCATAATTGTTTAAATGTCCTCATTCTCATCCCTGTCGCTTCTCCCTGCACTTAGCTTTTTTTTTAAAGAAAGCATCCAAACTGCATGTCTGGTTCAACAGGGAATTTCACAGAGAACAAATGCCAGGTTCCATCATATGTCTCGACTTACCGCAGCACCTAGGAGGACCGTCACGTGGCCAGAACAGAAGTCATCCAGCCGCCGTTGCCTTTGGTGACCTCTCCTCTCTGCAAGCCGGTTCGAGGCCAGGCATGTGAAAATTCCTCATGTGTCTGTGTCATTCGGTTCCCAAATATCACATAACCAAAAATATTAAAATAAAACTGCTCATAACATTTTCCTGAATGCCATCTGGGCCCCACTGGAAGCTGACACTATCTGTCAAACTCAAGATAACCACATTTTTCCCTCCTTTGTATGTGTTAATGTTTGTCATAATGGATTTCACTTTAATGCCCCAATTACATTTATGACATTCCTTCAACCGAGTGGCACTAATGACTTTCATTATTATTTATGCTCCTCCTTAATTATAAGACTCTCACCTCTCTCATTACACACACTCCTTCATAACCCCCTCACTTGCATACATGCTCTCTGGTATGAGGCTAATGTGCCTTGGCTTCCAATTTCAGAAAACACAATGATTAATTACTCTTGTTAAATCACCCTACCCTAGGGTGATCAGATTGGCAAAAGGAGATGAAGGGCCAGATTGCTACTCCAGAAGGATTTCCCAGGACACCTGTCAAAAAGAAAAAAAAAAAAAGAAGAAACCTCAACCCCCCAAATAAATAAATGCATGGCATCCATGCTTGTCTTAGCTCCGGAGGAATCACAAGGTTAAAATAAAATAACAAAGCTTTGGTACAAACGTTGTGCTTTGTAGGTGATGGTGGTAAGACTCCGTGAAATCACCAGGAACTAAGCATTGCCATGCAGTGCAGTGCTCCTTCCATCAATGAAAACAGTCTCTAGAACACCTGCTGTGGGAGATTGCAAACACTGCACCAATTCCTTCAGCTCCTCTGTCAAGGAAAGGGATTTCTTTTATGCCCTTTAAATCTAGAGTGGGTTTAGAATTGGTAGCGCAAAGAATGTGATAGAAGCAACATTGTATTTGTTGCTACCTTGGGTCTGGAGAGATCTTACAGATTCCACTCTGCTTTCTTGGTCCTTCCACTATTTCCATGGGAACAAACCCAGGCTTTCCAAATAAAGGCCCATTGTTTCAGACAGCTCTAGTTGACTTACAAGCTAAATGCAGATCCATGAACAAGCCCAGCCAAGAAAAGTCAAATTCATAACACACCATCCAGCTAAGTCCCGCTTACATTGCCAATCCGAAGAACTCTGACCTCAGGAAATCATCGTTGTTTCAAACGTTTTGGAGTGGTTCATTACACAACGCAAGCTTACTGGTATCCTTGTCAAAAGAGAGTCATCTGGCCATCCGATGTATGATGAAGGTTGAAGAGAAGACTAATCGGTTTTGCAATAAGTACAGGGTGGGGGGCCGGAAGGGCTCAACAGATCTGAGAAGGAGCTGGTGCTCTTAACTTCCTTACTTTGCAAAACTAAGGCCCAAAGGTAACATACCATGAAATAATTTGCATGAGCTCTCAGATGAGAAAGCCAAGTTCAAACCTAAGACTCTTTGGCTCCAGAGATATTTGTCCAAGAACCAAGCTTGCTGATACACACATCCACACAGCCTCACCTTAGGAAGCAGCATTTCCTGTGTTCCCTGTACTTTCTCTTGCCCCACTGCTCTACCTAAGGCTGGCAACAAGAGGTAGCTTCGGGCAGGGAAGGCAGCTGGTGGTGGTGGGGGTGGACACAGCCTCCTGATTCTGTCCTCATCCTCACCGGGAGGCAAATTTGGCCCCATTACATCTCTTTCATAAACTGATGGACTTGAGAAGAGTTAGGGAAAGCTACTTAAACCACAGGCACTGGCACATTGAGGCCGAGCTGTAAATTTTATCCAATGCTGACTTTCAGGGAATAAAATGCATTTACTCAGAGGTATGAATTTTGGTTAAAGAGTGAATGATGGAGCATTTTTTAGGATTGCCTCCAGAATCATTGTTAATAGTATGCTGGTCATTTACTCTTTGTAGAAAATTTTCCATCTAAAATCACAGTGTCTTAAAAATCAAGTCGGTCTCACCGAGACCCTTGTCGAGAAACTAAAAAAAGGCTGAATCCCTTATTTTTAAACTATTGTGTGTCTACATTTGATTTAAAGTAAATACAAGTTGAAAAAATAATAGTTTATTTACAATGTTCCTAAGTAATCTATATCCTAATTTGAAATGAATTTCCACCTTATTCCATTTTGTTTTTATTTATTCTTACCTATTTCAAATTTCATGTACCTATAATTCTGAGGGAAACTTTAATATTTAATATATTTAATATTTAATAATTTATTAAAAATATTTACTCACTTAAAAAATAATGCTCACTTTTCTGATATTTTACTCAACGCTTAGCCTTGATCTCGCCTATGAACACCTGCTCTGTCCATAGCCCTAATCAGGGCTTTATTTATTTAAAAATTTTACTTATTCATTTAAGAGAAAAAGCAAGAGCGATCACAAGTGTGGGGGGGGTAGGGCAGAAGGAGAGGGGGAAACAGACTCCCCACTTAACAGGGAGCCTGACTCAGGGCTCAATCCCAGAACTCTGAGATCCTCCCTGAATCAACGGTGGATACCTAAATGACTGAGCCACCTGGTACCCCTTTATGTTTTGATTTTAATTCCAGTTAGTTAACATACAGTGTTATGTTAGTTTCAGGTGTACAATATAATAATTCAACACTTTCATACATTATGGTGTCCTTATCAGGACACGTGCACTCCTTAACCCCCTTCACCTATTTCAACCCATCCCCCCACCAACCTCCCTTCTGGTAATGATCAGTTTGTTCTCTGTAATTAAGAGTCTGTTTCTTGCGTTCTCTCTCTTATTTCCTCCTTAATTTTCTTCCCTTTGCATATATGCTTTGTTTCTTGGAATTCCACGTAAGTATGAGTAAAGTCATATGGTATTTGTCTTTCTCTGACTTAGTTTAGCATTATATGCTTTAGCTCCATCCATGTTGTTGCAAATGGCAAGATTTCATTCCTCTTTATGGCTGAGTACTATTCCATCGTGTATATATACCAGTTCTTGACGTATTCATCTATCAATGAACACTTAGGCTGCTTCCATATTTTGGCTATTATAAATAATACTACTGTAAACAGAAATGCATATATCCCCTTGAATTACTGTGTTTGTATTCTTTGGATAAATACCCACCAGTGTGATTGCTGGATCACAAGGTAGTTCTATTTTTAACTTTTTCTTTTCTTCAACTTTTTGAGGAATCTCCGTACTGTTTTCCAGAGGGGCTGTGCCAACTTGCATTCCTACTAAGAGTACACAAGGGTTCTCATTTTCTCCACATCCTCTCCAACATCTGTTGTTTCTGGTATTGTTGATTTCAGTTGTTCTGATGGGTGTGAGGTGATACGTTATTATAGCTTGATAATATGTGATGATGAGTATCTTTTCCTGTGTCTGATGGCCACCTGGATGTGTTCTTTAGGGAAATGTCTATTTATATCTTCTGTCCATTTTTTAATTGGGTTATTCATTTCTTGGGTGTTGAGTTTTGTAAGTTCTTTATATATCTCAGATACTTGCCCTTTATCAGATAGGTCATTTGCAAAGGTCTTCTCCCATTCTGTAGCTTGTATTTTAGTTTTGTTGATTATTTCCTTTGGTGTAGAAGCTCTTTATTTTGATATAGCCCCAATGGTTTATTTTTGCTTTTATTTCCTTTGCCTTGGGAGAACACATCTAGAAAAAAGTTGCTACGGTTGATGTCCAAGAAGATACTGCTTGTGTTCTCTTCTAGGATTTTTAATGGTTTCAGCTCTCATATTTAGGTCTTTAATCCATCTTGAATTTATTTTTGAGTATAGTGTAAGACAGTGGTTTAGTTTCATTATTCTGCATGTTGCTGTCCAGCTTTTCCAACACCATTTGTTGAAAAGGCTGTCTTTTTCTTATTGAAGATTTATTCCAGTTTTGTTAAAGATTCACTATATAACTATAGGTTTATTTCTGGATTTTCTATTCTGTTCTATTGCTCTATGCATCTATTTTGGTGCCAATGCTATACTGTTTTGATTACTACAGTTTTGTAATATAACTTGAAGTCTGGAATTGTGATGCAGACTTTCTTTCTTTTTCTTTCTTTTTCCAGGTGGCTTTCACTATTTGGGGTCTTTTGTGATTCCATACAAATTTTAGAATTTCTTGTTGTGATTATGTGAATAATATTTTTTGATTTTGATAGGGATTACATTAAATGTGGAGATTGCTTTGAGTAGTATGGACATTTTAACAGTATTTGTTCTTCTGATCCATGAGATGGAATTTCTTTCCATCGTTTTGTGTATTCTTAAATTTCTTGCATCAGGGTTTTATAGGTTTCAGAGTATAAATCTAACCTCTTGGTCAGGTTTATTCCTAGGTATTTTATTGTTTTGGGTGCAATTATAAATGGGATTGTTTTCTTAATTTCTCTTTCTCTTGCTTCCTTATTCGTGTATATAAATGCAACGGGTGTCTGTACATTGATTTTGTATCCTGTGATATATTAATTTCATATCCTGTGACTTTACTGTTCATTTATCAGTTCTAACAGTTTTTTAGTGGAGTATTTCAGGTTTTCTATATATAGGATTATGTCATCTGCAAATCTGAAAGTTTTATTTCTTGCTTATTGATTTGGATTCCTTTTATTTCTTTTTGTTGTCTTGCAATCCAGCAATAAATCCCACTGGACTGTGGTGGATGAAATTTTTTTAATGCATTGTTGAATTCAGTTTGCTGGTATTTTATTGGGAATTTTTGCGTCTATGTTCATCAGGGATATTGGCCTATAGTTCTCCTTTTTAGTGGTATCTTTATCTGTTGCTGGTAATGCTGGCTTCACCAAATTAATTTGGAAGTTTTCCTTCCTTTTGTATATTTTGAAATAGTTTAAGAAGAATGGGTATAAAGTCGCATTTAAATATTTGGTAGAATTTGCCTGTGAAGCCATCTAGTCCTGGACTTTGTTTGGGTTTTTGTTTGTTTTTTTGTTTGTTTGTTTGTTTGCTTAATGAACTCAATTTCTTTGCTGGTTATCAGACTGTTCAAATTTTTGACGTCCTATTGTTTCTAGAAAGTTATTCATTTCTTGCAGGTTGTCCAATTTGTTGGCATATAATTTTACAAAATATTTTTCTATAATTGTATTTCTCTGGTGTTGGTTGTTATTTTTCCTCTCTCATTTCTGATTTTTTTATTTAAGTCCTTTCTTTTTTTCTTGCTAAGTCTGGTTAGAGGTTTATAAACTTTATTTATGTGTTTGAAGAACCAGCCTCTGGTTTCATTGATGTTCTATGTGTGAGCGTTTTTTGTTTGTCTTCTTGTTGTTTTTTGTCTTCTTATTCTTCTTCTTTAGTTTCTATATTATTTATTTTTTATGTTTTTCATTTTTTATTTTAAATATAATCTCTATTTTTGTTTATTATTATTTCCTTCCTTCTGCTGGTTTTAGGTTTTGTTTGTTGTTCTTTTTCTAGGTCCTGTAGGTGGAAAGTTAGGTTATTTCAGATTTTTCTTACTTCTTCAGGTAGGCCTGGCTGCTATGAACTTCCCTCTTAGAATCACTTTTGCTGCATCCCAGAGGTTTTGGACCATTGTGTTTTCATTTTCATTTCTTTCCATGTGCTTTTAACTTTTATTTTTTGATTTCCTGGTTGATTTCTATTGTTCGGTTGCATGTTATTTTATCTCCACATATTTGTGGACTCTCCAGATTTTTTCCCATGGTTGATTTCTAGTTTCATAGTGTTGTGGTCAGAAAAGATGCAAGGAATGATTTCAGTCTTCTTGAATTTGTTGAGGTTTGTGAGCTAATACATGGTATATTTTGTAGAATATTCTCTGTACATTTGAAAGGAAGGTGTAGTCTGCTGTTTCAGAATGGAATGTTTTGAATATATCTGTCACGCCCACCTGTTCCAGTGTGTCATTCAGAGCCATTGTTTTATTGTTTATTTTCTGTTTAGAAGATGTGTCCATTCTTGTAAGTGGGGTGTTAAGATCCCCTGCTATTATTGTATTATTATCAATTAGTTCCTTTATGTTTGTTATTAACTTTTTAATGTACTTGGTTGCTCCTATGATGGGTGCATAATTATTTATAATTGTTCTATCTTTTTGTCAGATTGTCCCTTTTGTTATTATATAGTGTCATTCTTATCTCTTGTTACAGTCTTTGTTTTAAAATCTGTTTTGTCCAGTATAAATATTGCTACTCTGGATTTCTTTTGCATCGTAAATCTTACTCTGTCCTCTCACTTGCAATCCATAGGTGTCTTTAGATCTAAAATGAGTCTCTTGTAGGCAGCATATAGATGGGACTTGTTGTTTTATCCATTCTGTTACAGTATGTCTTTTGATTGGAGCATTTAGTCCATTTACATTCAAAGTAATTATTGATAGATACATATTTATTGTCATTTTATTACTTGTTTTGCTGTTGTTTCTGAAGGTTTTATCTGGTCCTTCCTTGTCTTTCTCTCACATTTTGCTGATTTTCATTAGTTATATATTTGGATTTCTTCTCTTTATTCTTTGCATATTTATTGATGGGTTTTGATACATGGTTATCATTAGGTTGGTATATAACTTCTGCATATGATAGTCTATATTTAGTTGATGGTCACTTAAGTTTGAACCATTGTTTTCTAACTCTCCTTTCCACATTTTGGGCACTTGTTATTTTATTTTATATCCTTTGGGGGGGGTTTCCTGACTGATTTTTTACAGCACAATTCAATTTTACTGTGTTTGTGTTTCCTACGTCTCTACTTTCACTTATGGTCTCTCCTTTCCACTCAAACATTTCCTTTAAATACTTCTTCTATGGCTGGTTTAGTGGTCATGAACTCTAGGTTTTGTTTGTCTGGGAAACTCTTCATCTTGGAGGCTAGTCTTACTTGAGCATATTCCTACTGTCAAATAGTTATAGATAGAGAGACAACCGATGGAAAGTATTAACACAGCTCCTGTAGTCTTCCCCGTTGGACTCTGTGGTCATGTGATAATGTACAGGCCACATCAGTTTTCTGCACTAGTTTTTTGCAGACATCTACACACTGAGACAGGTGGGAATGACCACCACTCACCTAAACTACAGTGTTGATGAACTCTCTATATAATTCTTTCATAGCTAAGGTTGGTCCTGTCCTGACATAAGTTAAATATCACTCACATATTCTTCTGCACTTGAACTTTGAAGTTCCAAAGTTTCATAAGTCACAGGTTCTCTAGAACAATAAAGTCCAGCGGCAAATCTTAAGACTATTGCCTCGCAGGCTACATCAGAATCACCTGGATGGCTTTATAAAATATTTGATTTGTGTTCTGACCTAGGAAATTCCAATTTATTAATTCCAGAATCTGGCCAAGAATTCCATGTTGTTAACAAGGTTTTGAGATTCATTGTCTGTCGAATTGTTTCATGTGAGATGAAAGAATGAAATGAATTTTATTCTAAGTGACAAAAATGTCTTCCTTATTTCTGTACCCAGCCTCTGATATTTGTTACCTCAAAGACCTGCGAGATTAACCATGGTAAAGTAGAAGGCGCCATGCATGTGGGGTCATTATTACAAGTCTTTCCTGTGTGAATTCAAGTGACTACTTAACTTTTTTGGCTATCAATATTCTCCCTTATAAAAAAACAAGGTTTTAGATAAGACAGCAATTTCTATCTTTGGTCAGGTGACAGGGAGCGTCTTTCAGGTCCCTTGAAGCTGTGGGTCTGAGCTGTAGTTGAAAAGATCAAGCCATACAAGAGATCCTTAAGCTGAGTACTCCTCTTTGATTTGTTTACAGTGTTAAATGGGATTGTGTCTAGGGAAAGGGCTCCAGTGATAAAAGTCTGGACAAGATGTCTCTAAGGGCCATTCTAGTTCTGCTGTTCTGTACAAATAACCATTAAAAGGACAGTTACACCAAAACAATATCACTTGAGAAGTAAGGTTGATAACAGAGTCAGACACACAATTACGGAGAAATTAGTAGCCACTCTGTCTGGAAGACTTAGAGCAAAGCATGGTTTCTCATTGATTTCTACAGCTATTAGAAACTAACTCACTAAGCTAAGGAAAAAAAAAAACCTGGTGATCATGATTAGAACTCAGTAATTGTGACCCTTTACTTGTCATGCTGTGCCTCTGTTGTTAGACAAGACAGAGTACTGACCGCAGTTGCTACATAATAACCTCTCATAGTACATCTTCAGTGTTCAGAGAAGGTAGCTTGTCTTATTTTGCACACTCTTACTCATTCTTCAAGATCTTGCTCATATGCCAACCATCAGTGAAATCACTTCTCATCCTCCACATCTCTACTCAGGGAAGAATTAATCGTTCCCAAATCTGAATTTTGTCAGCGTCTAATGTGGATAGTAAATAAAAATAATAATAATGAATATAATTTCTTCTCTTAACTAGGCTTTCTTTCTTATCTCAGGAATTGCCTACCTTTTACCCAAATAGTGATAATCATTTCACTTTAATCAGTCTTTGTCCACCATCAGACGGAGTGCTGCCTGGAGTTTAGCAGTCTTTTTGGGTGACGAATGAATGAATGAATGAATGCTTTCTTTATACCTTGTATGTTCTCATTCTCTCAATCCTCTTAAACTTTCTTGGCTCCAAATCAAGGCTGCTGGTCCTGTTTTGGTGACTCAGCTAGACTGTGATCTAATGAAAAGAAAAAGCACTGAGGTATGGCTGACCAGGGGACTAACTCATCAGATCTTTACTTCTCTCAAGAGAGACACTTTAGCTTCCCTAATTTCCTACTGGTGTTAAGTGTAGATGCAGTATTTTAGAACTGAGCTCTCTGGATTCCTGGAACTATTATTAGGATCCTCTGTCCTCTAAAACCTAAAGCACAAAGCTTCAGTTTTACACTGTCCTTTTCTAAATGTTCCAACTGTTTGGTTCCCAAGGAATTTGAGCCTTCAGAGACTGTCAACTCTATGATGATGTGGACTTTGGACCCTTTTTGCATAGAGCACTACGCAAAGTAAGCCTCCATCATATTCTCTAGAAAACATGTTTTGCTTCTTGAAGAATGTAAACTGTGAGTGGGGACAGGGAGACTGGGGAAATATAAAGAAACCCTTTTATTAGGCCCATCATCACTAAGGGTTCTGTGCTTTTGAGTTAAGATGATTTTACCTTGTAAGTAGCATTTTAGTCCCTGTTCTGCTAATTCATGTATGACTCTGAACAAGTCCCTTATAACTTCTAAGACTTAGTTTCTTACTTGCAAATTATGTGATACTAGCATTGCTCTCTTTGTATTTCATTACTATTTAAATGAGTCAATGGATATAGACATTGTATTCAACATTGTATCAGGGATGACAAAGGAAAAGTTCTAAGTACAGAAAAATTTTAATTAGATATTAAAAATTATCTTTTATTATTACACTGAATTGTAAATAGAGGCTTTTGATGTTAAAACATCTTATCATTTCTGGGGTAGCTCCTGATCTTCAAAATTAAGTTGTGACTTGTTTTGAATTTGACATATTATGGTGAGGAACCCTAAAGGTAATACCAGAAAACAATAAAGATGATAAAGTGGATTGTTTGCAAAGATGACTGCAATGATTTGGCTCTAGGCATCAGAAATGTTTTGTAATATAATTGTGGTCTTCCTCCTATCTGGTGGTGGAGTTCTTGATCTGGACTAGGCTTGTGGCTTACTTTAGACAGCAGACTGCACCAAACATGAGTGTCAGTTTCCAGCCTCGGTCTTAAAATTTTCAATGTCAATGTTGGCTCTTTCAGAAGGATGCCTGGTCACCATGAGAAATACCATGGTAGGGGCACCTGGATGGCTCAGTTGGTTAAGTGGCTGCCTTTGGCTCAGGTCGTGATCCCAGGGTCCTGGGATGGAGCCCCATATTGGGCTCCTTGCTTGGCAGGAAGTCTGCTTCTCCCCTGTTTGCCCTTCCCCCTGCTTGTGCTTGCTATCTGTCTCTTCCTCACTCTATGTGAAATAAATAATAAATAAAATCTTAAAAGAATGCAAAAAAAAAAAAGAAAGAAAGAGAGAGGGAGAAAGAAAGAAAGAGAGAGAGAGACAGAGAGAGAGGAGGGGAGAAAGAAATACCAGGGCAATATTGGTGGAAGATGAGCAGAGACACGTGCACTGTTGCCTGTCCATCGCCCCGGCCACTAGCAGGCAACTCTCACACATATGGTTCTGCAGAACTAAGGCTAACAACATATTCAAGGGAGAACCCAGCTGAGACCAAAGGATCACACTGTGAAGTCCACGCTAAATCGCCAACACGCAGATCTGTGAGCTGCATAAATGGTTGTTGTTTTAAGCCACTGGGTTTGAGAGTACATAGCAATAGTAAACTACTTAGTACATACGGAATGGGCTATGAGATACGCCAGTCTGATATTTAATAACAGTTTCTGTACCACATAAATGTAACTAATGGCATGTTGTTTGACATTTTCATATGTTTATTGAACTGGATTTCCCCCAATTGTAGGACAGTCATACTTCTGTGAGTAGGAAAAGGCCAACAGGAATTAGATAGATTTGGCTTGAATACCTACATAGCTCAAATTTTATCCCAACTTAAAAATGTAACCTCAAGCATGCAAATACACCTCCATGTTTGACTTTTCCATAAAGTCCTAGAGACCTTTGTTGTTGGATATTTGAGACTTTTTAATTATGATATGTAATAGTTGAACAACAGAGAGTAAAGAAAATATGATTTAAGACTTGTTATTCTGTGAATAACTCTATCCCAAACTTGTTCATTGTTCTCAGTTTATTGAAAGCTATCAAGTTTAATCAGATAATGCCCACAAAACATAGTTTATTCCTTAGAAAAATGCTCTTTTTAGAAGACATTTTATATGAGGAGGGTTATATTCATGTTCCCCCATACACATAATCTCCCTTTTTTTCTTCCGTCCCTTCTTCCTATCCCTCTTCCTCCTTTTTTTTTTCTTTTTTAATTGTCCTCTTCAGTGTAGATTGTCCACTGTGGTTGTAAATGAACACCTTTGTTGATCACCCATACTACTTTGTTTTGAATAAAGTCACACTTCTGGTGACATTTAATTCTCTTAATTAGCACATAATCAGAAAGATAGAACATAAAAGTCATGGACAATATCTTTCCATCAGCAATTCTACATGCAATCAAAGAAACATTGAATGAGAGGAAGGTCAAAAGAAAACAAAAATAAAAAAACAAAAACCCCAAAAACCAAAAACCAAAAAACCTCAAAAGACCAAAAGAATACAAATACAAAAAAAAATCAAACCGACTTTCTTTTTTTTTTAAAGATTTTATTTATTTTATTATTTATTTATTTGACAAAGAGAGATCACAAGTAGGCAGAGAGGCAGGCAGAGAGAGAGGAGGAAGCAGGCTCCCTGCTGAGCATAGAGCCCGATGGGGGCCTCGATCCCAGGACCCTGAGATCATGACCTGATCCCAAAGCAGAGGCTTTAACCCACTGAGCCCCTTCAGGCGCCCTCAAACTGACTTTCTGAAGCAATGAAAATCCCAAAGGATATCAAACTCATATCAGAGTTAATCCTGAAAGTATAAATGAGAAGAATCTGAGGCCTACAGAGGTTTAATAATGTTGAAATAAATTTTATATTTGGTATTGAAAAAACAGACATACTGTTTGACTGCAAATATATAATCATTGTTGTTTATTGCATCTCTAACATTGAAATTGCATAGATATATCAAAAAGAGTACCTGATTGTAGTACATTTTAATGCCCTAACCAAGCAGCTATATCCGGAGTAATAAGTATATAGTTGTGGTATCTTTTCAAACCTTGAATTATGATTTGTTCTCTTGTCCATTATCTGATTATGTGAGCATGCTGAAGAATTTAAAATTCCTACCACAGGTATCTTTCGTCATCTTCTACCATGGTTTTGTAGATATACTTTAAGAGGATTCATGATGCAATGCTTTTCTCAGTTATTTCTTTTTACACAGTAAATTGAGTTTTGCTTTTTTTTTTTTTTTCTGGTTTCTTGGAAGATTATCTCCCAAAGTCTTCCTCTAGTCACCTGTATAATCGGTTAAGAATCTTCCAGATGACTAAGTAGTTAAGGGTTGCCTGGATAACGAGTTGTATTTAATTTTAAATTGGAAAAGTAGTTAAGGTGAGGGGTAGGACGTGATAAGAGTAATAATTTCCAATCACTGCAAAGCCTAACATTTGAAATAGATCACTCAGCTTATCCCCAACCCTCCTTCTCATATATCCAATTCACCAAATCATACTACTTTTCACTTATAACAGATACCTAACACTTTCAGTCCCCCTGTCATTATTCAGGAGATTTTTTCCATCTGAAACACACTTCTGATCCTATCTTTGAGTAAAAATCCTCCTAGGTCAGTTTAAATGCTTCCACTCTATGCCATTTGCCTGGATGAATTTGCTTTCTCTTCTGAATAATCCATCACAATACAACATCTATTACTTTTTATAGTTTTCTCTTATTTGCAAATATTTTTAGGTTATTTTCTATGTATTAAAATGTGTGTGGTAATTCCAGTATATAAGGTCTTTGCTGGTCTGTTTTCCTTGCCTTCATTCTTGCTCATGGTATATTTTTACTTTGCTTGCTTTGTTGCCTTTACAGTGGGATGCTTGTTGTATTTGTATAACTATTCCTAGGAATATCAGGTCATGGATGAAGGTGTGCTGTTCTCACGGAGTATATGTACTTGCTTTCTCCAGGTAGCTGAAGACACTATTTAAATTAGACCACCTTAAATCAAATTCAAATCATGAAGTGATTTGAACTACCTAGTCCATATGAACCAGGCTACAGAAATGTCCATGATAATTTGATTCAAATCTTATCCCAAGACTGTAATGCTTTAGGGAACAAGATATTTGTGGGTTTGTGTCACACATTGTGTGATATTTGTGCATTTGTCTCGCACATTGTGTGAATCCTGATCATTAATTTATTTTCTGTTACTCAGGGTAAGGTGTCAAAAGTGAAGTTCAAATGTTCAGGATCAGTAAATGCCCTCAAAGAAAAGCTAAATTTTTACCTCTGTGTTCCTATTGTCTCTTCAAATTTTCTGATGGCAACACGTTATCATTTTGTTAGTTTTGGGATACTTTCAAACTTTAGAATTATTTTTATCTATCATGTTTATCATCATTTGTTCTGAAAAAAAAAACTTCTTGGGAAATCAGAATTGCTCAAAGTATAATATCTACATGGCTCCACTTAACTGTTATGTTCTATCTCTTATTATAGGTTTGGGTGTGTCAATTAGCCTACTAGATTGCAAGCTTCTTCCAACCACAGAAAAATTTTAATCACTTTTGTATCCTTCCCTGACTTCGTTATTTCATAGACACTAGAAAAAAAGATTGAAAATTGGGTCAATTCTTTTGTTTTTCTATAATTTGACCATTTCGTTCAACTCTCATATATTATTAACATAAAGTTCTTCAGAATATCTTATTGTTATTTCCTTATAAATGTAGGATCTGTAGTGATGCGTCTTTTTTGTTTGTTTCGATTTGCTATTGAGTCTTATCTTTTATTCTTCATTGAGTATTCTCACCAAAGCTTGTAAATTTTATTTTTCATATATTTAATTTGTAGATTTAAGAGAGATTTATATATTTATTTATTTATTTAAGAGAGAGAACAGAAGCAAGTGGGGCAGAAGAAGGAGAATCTTCAGCAGATTCCATGCTGAGTGCAGACCGGAGCCTGGGGCTCCATCTCAGGACACTGAGATCACTACCTGAGCTGAAACCAAGAGTCCAGTTCTGAGCCAACTGCACCATGTAGGTGCCCCAAAGCTTGTCAATTTTAATAGTCTTTTCAAAGAACTGACCTTTGACCTTGTCAGTGACCTTTACTGTGTGTGTGTGGGTTTTTTTTGTTTTTTTTTTTTGTTTTGTTTTGTTTTTTCTATTTCATTGTATTCTGAACTTCATTATTTTCTTTCTTTTCTTTCCTGGAATTAAATTTATTCTTTTTCTAAATTCTTGGGATGCATACTAAGAATATTGATTTATGTTTGAGTGTTCCTCTTTTCTAATATATGCATCTTAAGTTATAAATTCCACTCTAAACATGACCTTAATGGCATCTCTTCCTATGGGTTATTTAGAAGTGTATTTAAAATCCCCAAATATAAGAAATAAGCCATATTTCCATCAATGCTAGAATGGATGGATTGTGGAATAGTCATAGGATGAAATGTTACTGGCAAGTACCCTGAAGGAACTTCTGTTACATAAGGGACATACAGTAATAATATCTGTAGCATCAGAAAGCAAAATAAAACAAAAATAAAGACTCTTATCTATGAATATTTATTAA
The DNA here is from genome assembly GCA_004023965.1 of Spilogale gracilis. Lineage (NCBI taxonomy): Eukaryota > Metazoa > Chordata > Mammalia > Carnivora > Mephitidae > Spilogale > Spilogale gracilis. The sequence goes on along the minus strand of PITA01000649.1, from coordinate 148,705 downwards.
TACATAGAAAAAAGATACACATAGTTAAAATGCAGGCATAACTGAAATACTGCAGGATGTTAAATGTCAGGATAGTGATCATTAGTATGAGAGCTGGTAGCTGTGATTGGCAGGCTGTGAGAAGTGACTTCCCAGGTACTGGTGATACACTAATGATATGTTATTTAATCTTAGTGGTGGTTTACATGGGTGTGCTCATTCTGAATCATTTCATCATCTTGTACAATTACAATTTGTGCAATTTAATGTTTGTAAGTAAAATGCTTGAGTGTTGTGTTCATTCAATAAATGTTTTGGAGTGACTCCTATCAGCAAGATACCACCCTGGACATCAGTGGGTATAAGTGGTGAGTAAGATAAAGCTTCAACATCTTTACATTAAAATTTAAATGGAAAAAAATTATATGACTATTTCTATGACACTTACTGAAATAGTTGCCATAAAAAGGACAAATACAGGACTTATACACAAATGGGAGAAAGAAGGGAAATTTTATCAAGATAATTTAAAGTTTGGTGGGAAAATATCAGTAGAGTTGGGTGTTCAGGTCTGGGAAGTAGGAAAGTAACGGTAATTTTGACAAGAGACATTCACTGAACAATTGCAATGTACCAGGCATTAACTCATTTTGCCTTTACAGCAATTTTGAACAGGTATACTAGTATCCTCATCTTATCGTTAGAGAAGCCAAAATTCTCATAAATGGAATGGCTTGCACACAAGTAGTCTTTGAAAGGAGAGTCAGGAATCAACTCCAGGCATGTTTGGCTGTAAAGCTTAGGTTTACAGACGCTCCTCTTTGCTGTACCTTATGAGGTGACAGAACATTTCAGTGTATTATTTTGTACTTATAAAGAAAAAGCAATTCTCTGAGCTCCTCTCTTCTGCCCGTTCCATTCCATGCAGTGAAACTTGATTAAGAACAAGCGACTTCAGAGGCTTGTGGTAAGTAAAAAGGGGAAATGAAAGGTTCATTTCTATTTTTGAGTTTTACTCTCTTAGGCTTAAGGAGCTGACATCCCACCAATTAAAGTGGATTCTTGAAATTTTTTTTTTTTTTTTTGCAAAAGACATCTGGAAATGGAAAAGTGTGAGTAGAACACAGAGAGAAGGGCCAAGCTCTGTGGGCATTATCACCCATTTCTTTTTTCGTAGTTGATGCAGGTGTTAATTGGAAATGATCCACTTATTTCTCAGAAGAAAAAAAAAATAAAAGACTGGTTTTCTGGGTCCGACTTTTCTGAGAGTTCTTGAACTTGATCTCCTCCTTGGGAGGCTTTCAGTGGGCAAACTCTGCTGAATTTGTCTTTAGCTTAAAAAAAAAAAGAACACTAAGCAAAGTGAATTAAAATAAAGCCTTTCTAAGGAATACACACATAGATCGTCTCTCCTCCACAGGCACTGTCATTCCTGGTGTTTTACACTCACTTTGCATCCCTTCACTTGCGGCCGGTCCAAGCCCCACTGAGCATTTGAGGCTCCCATTTCTGTGTAAAGGGTAGCATTAATGCCCCTAAACTCTGGAGTCAGAATTCATGCAATAGAATCCTTGCTTTCTGTTAGGTAAGTTACATGTGCTACTTAATCTGTTTTCCCATCTGAAGAATGGAATAAGATATCTCCTTTGAGTTTCTGTGTATAAAGTTCTTAGCATAATGCCACACATAGAGTAAGCTCCTAATAACGGTTACTACACATTGCTTTGGATACTGTTTTAATTACAGATAGTCTGGGGCCCAGTTTATCAAAGCTTTTCCCTCTCAAGAAGCCACAATTCCCAGGGCCCTTCCACACTGCTTTCTTTCTCCTATATTTATTAGGGCTCAAATATCCAAGCAAAGTTAACTTTCTCTGACATTTGAGGTCTGGCCCTTGAGAATTTACAGTGTGCTGATTTGCTGCTGTAATAAGCTCATTCTTGCTAACTAGGGAAAGATAGAGGCCATGTCATGGACCAGTCTCTCCTATTTTCCCATGTAGTCTTCTGAAACAAAGTTTGTTTTAATATTATTAGCTTACCCAAAACAGTGACTGATGTTTCAAAGTCCCACCTGTAATAACATTAATCCTGTAGTTAAAATATAATTACATGATTCCTAGCTTACTAAGATATTGCCTAGCTTTTATTTTGGCTATTTAGATAGCATACCAGCATAAACCAATTCTGATTTTTCTTAGTGTTTCAGAGGGATACACAACCCAATGGCAACTTGTATATTAAAATGCAGTAAAGATTTCTGAGGTCTTAAAAATTATGAGGTTTTAAGCTGAAGATTTCTCTTAATGAAAAAAAAAGACATAGATATCTTGAAGTCCTTCAGTTCTTTCACAAATATCTTAAAGTTTAGTACCTTATTAAGAACATAATAAGCCTTATAATCAGGTCACTAGATTTATTGTATTTAATGTTGCTTTTGTGTTGATGATTTTCAAAGGAAGTTCTTATATTGTGCATAAAATCAAATGCTATGTGAAAAAATCTTTCATTTAATTCAACAGAGGGTAAAGTACAGCAAATTAAGTTGTCATTGAATCTTTGCCCAGTTATGTGAAATTGTTTGCAAAATAAAACAGAAATAACTGAATCTTACCTAGACCTGACAAAACAATTCACAATTTTGCCAGATCATTATTCCCAGTAGCCAAGACATAGAAACAACTTAAGTACTCATCAGTGGATGAATGGTTAAAGAAAATGTGATATATACATATATAGATATACATATATAGATATACACACACACATATATAGGTATAATGACAAAATTTACATCTTTTTAAAAACTGAATTAAAGGGCACCTGGGTGGCTCACTGGGTTAAAGCCTCTGCCTTCAGCTCAGGTCATGATCTCAGGGTCCTGGGATCGAGGCCTGCAAGGGGCTCTGCTCAGCAGGGAACCTGCTTCCTCCTTTCTCTCTGCCTGCCTCCCTGCCTACTTGTGATTTCTCTCTCTGTCAAATAAATAAATAAACAAACAAACAAATAAATAAAAACTGAATTGTGTATGTGTATCTATATACACACATGCATATGCATACATATATACATATATATATACATACATACACAATTCATTTTTTAAAAAGATGTAAACCCTGCCATTTGCAAAAACTTGGATAAGACTAAAGGGTATTATGCTAAGTGAAATAAGCCAGAGAAAGACAAATCCTGCATGCTATCACTTATACATGGAATCTAAACAACAAAACATGAAACAAAACATTTAATATATAGATTATATAGAATATGCATTTATATATATATGTTCTTTAATATTTTATTTTTATTTATAATATGTATTTTATTTTAAACATTGATTTATATTGTATACTTTAAGAATGCATATTTTATATATGAAAATATATACACCCTTTTATGTTTTATGGAATATACGATTAAAACCACCTGTTGCTAGATTTTTCCCTATGGATATATTTTTGATTGCTAATTTAATCTCTTGTTATAGGTGTATTCATATTTCTTTTTTTTTTTTAAGATTTTATTTATTTATTTGACAGAGAGAAACACAGCTAGAGAGGGAACACAAGCAAGGGGAGGGAGAGAGGGAGAAGCAGGCTTCCCACCGAGCAGGGAGCCTGATGTGGGGCTCGATCCTGGGACTCCAAGATCATGACCTGAGCCGAAGGCAGTCGCTTAACCAACTGAGCCAGCCAGGTGCCCAGGTGTATTCATATTTCTATTTCTTACTGATTCACTTTGTCCTTTGTGTCTTTCTAGAAGTTTATACATTGTATCCATGCTATCTAATTTGTCAGCACCTGATCATTCATAGCTTTTCCTTAGAATCCTTTTCACTTCTATATCAACAGTATTAATATCCCCTCTTTAATTCTTGATTCAGTAATTTGAATCTCCTCTTTTTGTTTCTTGGCCAATAAAGTTTTGTCAATTTTGTTGATTTTTTCAAATAATCAAGTTTTGGTTTTTCATTTTGTTATTCTCTCTTTCATTGCCCTCCATTCAAATCTTTACCATTTCCTTTCTTCTGTTTTTGTTAGGTGTATCTTGATCTCTTTTTCCAGTGGAATAGAGTGAAACGTTAAATTACTGTCTTGTGATTTTTTTGTTCAATATGGATGTTTCAAGCTATAAATTTTCCTCTAATCAATTGCTGCATCCTATAAGTTTTGTTATACTATGTCTTTATTGTCATTCATCTCCAAGTATTTTCTAATTCCCCTTCTGATTCTTGAATCCTTGGTTGTACAGAATATATTATTTTATTTCCAATTTCGAACTTGGTTTTTGTTATTGATTTCTCATTTTATTTCATTATGGTTGTAGAAGATACATTGCATGTTTTCAAAGTTTTTAAAATTATTGAGGTTTGTTTTTTAAAATATGATATATTCTGGAAAATGTTCAATGTTCACTTGAGAAGAATGTGCATTCTGGTGTTGGCGGGTAGTGTGTTCTAAAGATGTCTTTTAAGTCCAGTTGACTTCTAGTGTTGTTTGAGTCCTCTATTTCCTTGTTATTTTCTGTCAAGTTGTTCTGTTCATTATTGAGAGTGAAGTATTGAAGTATCCAAATGTTATTTTTGAATTGCCTGTTTTCACTTCAATTCTGCTAGTTTTTGTTTCAGTATTTTGGGGGCTCTGTTATTAGGTGCATATATGTTTATAATTGTCATATCTTCCTGGGGATTGACACTTTTATCATTATAAAATATTCCTTTTTATCTCTTGCAACATTTTTATTTTATTTTAAAGTCTATTTTGTCTGATATTACTATAACTCCTCCAGCTTTCCTATAGCTTCTATTTGCATTATATAACTTTTCCCATTTATTTACATTCACTCTATTAGTATCTTTGAATGTAAAGTGTGTGTTCTATGGTCATCAAATAGTTGGATCTTCTTTTATAATCCATTCTGACAATTTCTGACTTTTGGTTGTTTAATCTAATCACATTTAATGTTATTATTGATATATTGGATTTGTGTTTGCCTTTTTACTTTTTGTTTCATGTTTCTTATCTTTTATTTCTTTCATTTCTCTGTTCCTCTTTTATTGCTTTTTTGTAATTAAGCAATTAATTCTAATATAACATTTCAATTCTTTTAACAACTTTTTTTTCAGAATTATTTGGAGCTATTTAAAATTTTTTTCTAGGACTTATCCCAGTAACTTCTTGAGAAAAATTTCAGCTTCTTTTCTGTGATTCCTTAACTGCAGCTGTTTGCTAACCCTTCTTACTCTTAACAATGGAGCTGATGCTAAAAGACAATGGAGTATGGGTTCTTGTCAAGGCATCCCTACACGTGTGTGCCCATGTATCCAAGAGCGCTTATAAGCAAACATGCTAACATGGTAGGACCATATTGATGCTGTAATAAGGAGGTATGCACTCAGAAGTCTTTTAATTAGTTCCCTTTTCCATGGATGCTTGACAGAGACCTAGTTGAAACCTGCTATCATCTCTATTCATGTACAATTAATTCTTCTACAGCCAGTGGAATTACCAGTTGCAGGAAGCAGCCTGTGAACAGCACACTACCAGCAAACGATCATGCTTTTTTTGGGCAAATTAATGAAAAGCTTTATGTTTATCATAAAACAACAGTCTCCACTGCGCTGAGAATGCAAACAGTAACATAACAGAAGCATCTGCAAAGATTAGTGGCAGAGAAAATAATGAATAGTGTAACAAGATCTTAAACTAGATTATCACACCAAGGTAGCTTGTCAGAGCACTGGGTAGCTTATTTGACAATCCATCTTCCACAGCAGTAGCTGAGTGTGTGTTGGCCAGCCTCATTAGAACACTTCCGTGCAGCTCCTGTCCAGCACTTGTATACTAAATTCATGCCAAGCACAAAGTGGTGATGGATCAATGCTTGAAGCCACAAATCACATAGCACACTCCACAGAAGCCAAGAGATATTGACTTGGGAATTATAAAAAAAATAAACAAATGCATAACATAAAACAAAACAAACCTTTTTTCCATTATAAGCATTTATTTCACTAGAGAAGCATCTTAAATACTCATAGAAATTTCCACTAAATATTCAAACAGCAGAAAACTGTTTTGGAGTAATTAAGAAAGCATCTGTCTAGGACCAAACTAGATTAGTTGAAACAAATAAACAGATCTATGTAGTTCGACTAGCCATTATCTTAGATGGGTCTAAAACTTAAGGTATCACTATCATGACATACAAATGTTTTCTGAAATATTTATATTCCCAGTAATATTTTGTCAGAATAAGTACCACTTAGTTATGCTAAGGTCTTCAACTAAGCATGCTAAAGACTACATAGGAAAAGGAGTGGAGAGAAATAAACTTCACATAGAAAGGTGTGATCTGGGGTGCCTGGGTGGCGCAGTGGGCTACAGCCTCTGCCTTCAGCTCAGGTCATGATCTCAGGGTCCTCGGATCGAGACCTGCGTTGGGCTCTCTTCTCAGCAGGAAGCCTGCTTCCTCCTGCCTCTCTGCTTACTTGTGATCTCTCTGTCAAATAAATAAATAAAATCTTAAAAAAAAAAAAAAAAAAAAGAAAGGTGTGATCTGAATAGAATTCAGCCAAAGGTCAAGAGGTTCAAATTGTATTTGGTTGGCTCTTTCCAAATCCAAATATCTACATCTGGTTCACAAAGCAAAAACTCATTCGAGTTAAGCATGGCTACATCATGCGATTCCATCCTGCTCATCTTTGTGTGATTACTGGAGTAGAAGACACACATAGCCAAAACACAGAGCCACAAAGCAGTGGTTTGTCCAGGATGTGGCATGAGTAAGTCTCCACTAACTATGCTTGGGGGCAAGAGGGCAGTTTGTTTAGAACAAATCCTCCAGAGCCTAAATAAAATAAAGGCATTGTGTGTTTCCCATACTTAGTCCAACATGAATCATAAAGGCAAATTTAGCATGCTAAATTAAAAATCTCTTAACTATCCAGTGGATGATTTCTCTTCTGTGGGTCAGTGACTAACTTGAGTTTTATAGAATCTAGAATACTCACTATCCTGAATCTGTTAACACCATTCATTAAAAAATTTCTAATGAATCATTTAAAATTGGAATTTCTCTGAGGGTATATGCTTATAACTGTCAGCCTTTGCTAACAAATTTCTTATAATGGTCATCTTTGAGATGGACTCAAGTGAATTTTATCTCAGAACTTTTTACCAAATTAGAGATAGCTTAATTTACTGAATTTCCTTTTGAAACTCAACCTCAGCTATTAAAGACTAGAGTCCTCAATTTAATCTCTTTCTTAAGCACTGTAACAATTAAGGCTTACCCAGAGAAGTAGAACCAGTAAGATCTACATCTGTATTTCTATCAATGTCTATATTCATGTGTCTTTTTTTTTTTAAGATTTTATTTATTTATTTGACAGAGAGAAACACAGCCAGAGAGGGAACACAAGCAGGAAGAATGAGAGAGGGAGAAGCAGGCTTCCCGCCGAGCAGGGAGCCCGATGTGGGACTCGATCCCGGGTCTCCGGGATCATGACCTGAGCCGAAGGCAGTCGTCCAACCAACTGAGCCACCCAGGCGCCCCTATATTCATGTGTCTTATCTCCTAAATAGGGAATTTGTTATAGGGGTTCGACCTTACACAATTGGCTTCTGCCCTGGGCCTAAAGTGAGCAAGGCAGGCCAATATCCATTATTAAATATTCAGGAATTCTGTTAACCCATTGTTAGCTGGTACCACCACTCTACTGGGAATACAGACAGGAAACGGGTGAGAGCAAGAAGGAACCGAAGTCAGTGAGGATGTGCTGGCCTCCGTGGGGACAAGCTGGGCCTATGTCAGTCTCTGCCTTGAAGCATCCAACTCTGATGATGCAGGTGGCCTGCAGTGTGGGATTAAGCACACACCTGACTCAGGAGAGGAGATGCCAAAGGAGGAAAAATAATGATTGCTGAAAGAGAGGGGGACTCCACTGTTGAGCCCCACTTGGCCAGTAAAGGTGAGCCAGCAGGTTACAGTAAAAGTGCATGGATAGCAACAGTGCCAGATACCACACTGACTTGCCAAGCGTAAACATGGCTTCTGTTTCATTTCTACCTTCCAAATCTTGAATCTCTCTTGTGGTCAGTTCTAATCCATAACCATACAGACAGAAGAATTCTGGAGGACATCATTCTGCATTAGCTAAACTGACACAGTAGGAAGCAAACATGTTGAGTTCAAATACTCCACTAATGAGTTGCTCCATTTATATGTCACAACTTAATTCCTTTTTTCTTTTTTAATGTATAGAACAGATACTTATCCTCTTGTCAAAAACTGGAGGTTAGTTATCCTACTTAAACTGATGGTGTGGTTTCTATTGCAAATTACAAAGAGCTTCATGCTGAGATCAGCATACATTGGGACACAGCTTTTGGAAATCAAACTGTTCTTTTGAGATCAAGATTTTATAATTTTAGATTTAGGAAATCTATCCTCAGAATACATTAAAAATTTATTTAATTAATTAAAATAAAATTAAAAATAAAAAATAGTCACTATTTTTATAAATATTTATTGTCTTGATTTTAACAATTCTTAGAAAATGAGTAACTACCTATATGTCCACTAGCAGGAATATGGCAAGATGGAATAAGGAGCCATAAAATACTATTGATATGGAAAGTAGACCGAACTCTATGTATAGACACACACACACACACACACACAAAATATTTTAAGAAAAAAATCATGAAAGTGTCCAAAATAATTCTAATTATGTTAAATAGCTTTAGAAAATTATACATAGAAAAAATTAGACTAGTTGATAATATCTTTTTTTGAGCAGGTTAACTTTTCTTCTTTCTACTTTTTTTGTAGTTTTCTGTTAGAAAAATTCCTATCATTTCTGTATTTTTTCACTGGTCCCAAACAGTTTTCTAAATTAACCTAAGTAACAATGGATGCATTTGAGATTAAGTCAGGGACTCTTGTTTATTCAGTGCATACAATGCACTGGACATTTCCTGTAGATTATATAATTTGATGTATGGTTTAAAAACAATAAACTTTTTTTTTTTACATTTTTTTTAATTTTTATTTTTTCGGTTCCAAGATTCATTGCCCATTCCCCACACCCAGTGCTTTGTCTACAAAAGGCGGTGCAACTTATTGGATAAACCTTGACGTTCAAGTCAGATTTCTAGAATTTCATGCCCCTCAACTTCCACTTCCTAGATGTGTGATTCTGGACAATCATTTAACTTCTCTCTGCTTGTCTGTGAAAATGGTGGCAATGATAGAAACCACACAGCTTGCTATGTGGGTTCAGAGAGTTCCCAAATATAAAGCATTTAAGTAAAGGCCTGACTTACAATGACTACCGCACAAGTTCTATTATTTAGTGCTACTATTATTATATGGGATAAAAAAATACTAATTCATATTGTCTCTAATTTGGATTCATGAGATTGTTCTGAAGAAATTTACACGTTAAGTATTATTTGGTAAGTTCCAACAGTTCCTTTCAAAAAGTATACAAATACATACTTAGGGGTGCCTGGTTGTCTCAGTAGGTTAAGCATCGGTCTTTGGCTCAGGTCCTGATCTTTGGGTCTTGGGATCAAGTCCCGTGTCAGTGTCCCAGGGCTCCCTGCTGAGCAGAGAGTCTGATTTCTCCTCACCCTCTGCCCCTCCCCACTGCTTGTTCACATGCTCTCTTTTTTATATTCATTCAACAATCTTTATTCATAAATATCACACCAGGTTATAAACAATAGACAATATGATAAATTCAGAATTATGTTATGCTCATTATCTTGATGGAACCAAGCTTTACGTAAATAACAGATCATAGCACTAATTTTCATTCCCTTTTTCCTGCTGATGTGCCTTGTAATCAAGAGCAATTCTAAACATTTTTACTAATTTTTTCACTGGATCCAAGAAAGAGGAAGGAGAAATCCAAGGTGTTATTGGTGTATATTGGTGTATTGGCTTACTCTTAGCCCCATTGCCCCATGGAGACTTTGGGAAGAAGTTATATGGTCATAGTCTCAAATGTCCTCATTTGATGGCTGATATGTCCGTACCTAATTAGAGCTAATGAACAATGAGACCTGCTCAGTGAAAGTGAACATAGCCTTAAAGTAGACCAAATAAATAAATAAATAAATAAATAAATAAATAAATAAACAAATAAATAAATAAATAAAAAGATGCAAAATAGGGAGGTAGTAAGCACAGGCTCCCCACCACTGGATATTCCTGGACATCTCTCATTTTTGGATTTATCTTCAAATCTCTGCTTCGGCGGTTCTTCCAAGAGCCTACAGCTCCTTTTTAGAAGAGTCTAGGAAAGGGGGATAAACAATTACCTACCTGTTTTATTTTGTAAGAGTGCAAGGCCTATAAAGTGCATATTAATTAAAAAAAAAAAACAGCGCAGGATCTGTTATGCTCACTATTATTTTTCTGCCATGCTTTTTTGAAGTTTTCTCCAGCAGCAACAGGTTTGCAAAACCACAAGGGAATAATACTTTTTTTCCTTTAATGCAACACTTTTTTGAGAAAAAAATTTTGAGAGAATATTATAAGTTTGAATGCAATGGTATAGAGGCACACGCTTTAATTCAGGCTTTATCATTTATTAGCAATTATGAAATTGCTTGAACTTGCTGAACCCTAATCTACTCATACGAACATTGAGTAGGGAAATAGGGCTTGTCCCATGGAATTGTTAAGAAAACAAAGTTAACTTATCTTTGTAAACACCTAGCATATTCAGTGGTTACCCAGTTGATGCTAGTTCCCTTCATTTAACTTAAATATAGTATCAGTATCACTTAAGAATCCTCATTTATTTTTTCTTTTTTAATTCTCTATGATGATTCATCTTGGAAAATTTTAAAGCACTTGCCTATCCTTTTGTCCCTCTGTCCTCTGCTTTCTTTTGCTGGACTAAAATAGTGGATATTAGACCTCTTGCATAGATCCTCTCATTTTCTTTCCAGTTTTCTCTTATTTTCTGACTTTGTATTTTTATATGATATTTTAGGAGGTTTCTTCAAGTTCTTCTAACTCTTGTGTTATTGTTTGAAATTTTGCCATTATGTATATTTTTCATTTCCTATGAATTCTTCTTGTACTCTGATTGTTTTCTTTACTTTGGTATTTTTGTTTTCTATTCTGGTTGCATGGATACAATCCTTTCTTTTACCTTTCAGGAAATATTAACAATAAAGTCTCATTTTGGATGTTTCACTCTGCTTCCTAGATTTTCTCTCTTCTTGCTTTCATTTTCTTTCTGATCTCGGGTTATAGTTTTCTTCATTCTCTAGTTCTCATATTTGAGACATCTACCAAATATCTTTGGTTATGGGTTTCCCATTTATGTTAAACTGTCTATCCAAAGCTCTGTGTCTGTGGTGGAGGAGGGGAGGATTGATTCTGGGCTTTCTCAAGTAGCGGTAAGGTAAGAATGAAACATTTTTGTTATGCCCTTAACTGAAGAGATATAAGCCCACTTGCCTCATTTCAGGAGCCAACATTCACAGGTCAGCACCTATGTGCTCTTCCTGCATCCCTTGTTTTGTTGCTTTATAGAATTAGCCTCTTGCCCTTCTGGGTTAAACCTTGTTATGTGGGGTTTAGAGCAGAGCCAGGAATCTAACTACTCTTCATACAAACTTTAAAACAATCCTCCACATTCATAGCTGTAACAGGACTACTAAATTGCTAGTCCTCAACCATGCTGCATCTTCCCAAAGGGAGCAGTGGAGGAGATTAGAGGGTGGTGATTAAATACTATCAAGTAAAGAAAGAGACATGGTCTGCGCAAAGGTTCCAATGTAAAGCCAAGGGGGTGCAGGACAGTTTGATGAGGCAGAAGCTCATTATGGGAAATGATTGCAGCACGAAGGGAATCTATAAAGGTTGACAAGGACCAGGTTGTGAAGTTTTCAGATTCCACAGGCCAATCAGAAGGGTCTCCTCAGTGTGGGAGAACTATAACAACCGAAAGACACAGGCCATTTTAAAGGCAGGGAGATGATAAGAAACAGGACAAACATCAGAGAATGTGTGCATTTTTTCTATGTTACCTTCACTTTTGCTTTCTTTTGGTATTATTGATAGTTCCTGACAGGTATTTTGAGGTCATAGGCATCTTTGAAGAAATATCATATAAAATATTCAAGAATCACTTAGATCTTAAGAAATCAGCTGCAGGAATGTCACGATGCTATTTAACAGGTGTGAACACATTTTACTAAAGGTGAGCTGGGGAACCTCTGCTCCTCCCGCAAAGACAGTATTTATTTTTTTTGGTTATTAGTCATCTCAGTTACTGCTCTGAAAAATGAAAGGGCCATCTGGCTTAGAATAGAGACCAGAACAGAAAGGTCCTGAAGTTTATGGCATCTGCTTTTAGTACTCTAATGAGATTTAGAATGCTGAGGGTAGCCCCATGGAGGGATTGGGTTCAGGCAAATGTATAGTGGTTGCATTTCTGTCTCTCCTGTCTCTTTCTTATCTCTCTCTCTCACTGTCTCTGTCTCTGTTTCTCTCAGTTTTACAGAATATCTTATAAGAATCAGCTTACAAGATATTTTCCAAGCTGATGTGTGGCTAAAAGAAAAGTGAATTAGAAAGAAGCATGATCTGTTCCAGTCAGTTCTGTGAACAGGGCAGAAGAAGACTTGCTTCTTCCAGTATGTCAGTCCTTTCCTCATGGAACCCAGTATTCCCATCGCTTTCTACCAAATCATGCTTTTATAAATGGAACGAAGGAGGGAAAAACACAGTTAACCAAGAGTGTTAGCCACAGCTCTGCACTGGCTAATGACCAGGTCTTGTGACCTCCCCCAGTTAGTTTTTTCATTTTAAGCTCCTTTCAGCCGCTCTGTCAATCTGTGTTTACATAGACTTTCTCAGGCATTTAGGAGTGAAGCGGTGATACTTTCCTGATTAAGAAAAGGCATGTATAAAGGCATACAATGTAGATGGTCATTATCTATTTGCTGGGGATCAAATTGTCCGCTACTTAACTGTAGGGTCTTAATAAAGCAGAGCTGCACCTGAGTACAACTTGGAAGTACAACCAGGGAATTTGAACATCCCATTGCTTTCCCTCCCCTCTAGGACTGTTCCTTGTTTTCTATTCGACCATCTTGTAATTCCAGAGCCTTTGGCTGAGGGTATGCCCTTGAGTCATGCCTTCCTTTCCTTCACACTAACTACTAGGAATATGTGTTCATAAAAGAATCTTCAATTCAGTAGAATAAATATTCCTTTTTTTTAAAGATTTTATTTATTTATTTGATAGAGAGAAACATAGCTAGAGAGGGAACATAAGCAGGGGAAGTGAGAGAGGGAGAAGAAGGCCTCCCACTGAGCAGGGAGCCCAATGCAGGGCTCGACCCCAGGACTCCGGGATCATGACCTGAGCCGAAGGCAGTTGCTTAACTAACTGAGCCACTCAGGCGTCCCTATAATAAATATCTCAATTGAGCCAAATGGAGTTTTTTTTCCATTACTTGGTGAAAAACCCTCCCTCTGTGGAGCTCAGGTGGCCTGAAGATAAGGCCTTGTCCTCATGATGAAGACTCAACCTAGGGAGGCTGACCCACATACAGAATAGTGTTGCAATGGAGTAATAAAAGAAAGAACAAGGGAGAGGTCCTTACCTCACAGTAAAAGTGAGAAAAAAACCGACTTCCATAATCATCCAAACTTCTCTGATTACATTATCTTGGTGTCTTTCTATTATATATATAATTTATATCATATTAAAATCTCTAATGGATTACTACTCAGCCATCAAAAAATGAAATCTTGTCATTTGCAACAAAGTTGATGGAACTAGAGGGTATTATGCTAAGTGAAATAAGTCAGTCAGAGAAAGACAATTATCATATGATCTTTCTCATATGTAGAATCTAAGAAACAAAACTGGAACAGGGAGAAAGGGAGGGAAAATTAAAATAAGACAAAATCAGAGAGGGAGGCAAACCTTTTATGAGACTTTTAATCATAGAAAACCACCTGAGGGTTGCTGGGGGTGGGGATGCCACATTAGGTGATGGACATTGGGGAAGGCATGTGATGTAATGAGCATTGGACATTATATGGGTCTGACGAATCACTGAACTTTACCTCTGAAACTAACAATACATTATATTTAATTAATTGAATTTAAATTTAAAAAATAAATGCTAAAAAATATGGCTGCTAAGAATAGTGTTTTGTTTTTGTTTTGTTGTTGTTTGTGCTTTCTTGTTTTTCTCTAAGGAATCATGTGAAAAAACACTGCTGGTTGGTATCCTATTAGACAATTGTTTTTACAAATGTGGCTGGTTAAAAAAAAAAAGAAGAAGTCTAAATATTTTTCAGTTTTTTGCCTATCTGTGACTTGAATTAGGTGAACTAATGGAAAAAAAATCCAATAATAATTTGGGAAGATAGAAACTTTTTTTACCTAGAAACCTTTCTTATGTTACCAATGGGCAAGTCAAATAGTAAATGTACTTCTGATGACCCACTAAATGAAAAGAAAGTTTCATTTTCTTGTCTCTTTGGTCTTTTGGACCTCACTATCCTGTCACATGAGTAGCTATGGCACAAGACCTCAGAGGTCAAGCCTTATCTCCGGGATGTTTAGTGACACTGTATAGCCTTATATGACCCCCTAATAAATGATAGACTAGAAGAAGTTTCTAGGCACCCAATGAAACATTTGTTTCATTGAGGACTGAGCTATGTCATTGCCACTTCTGTGTAAACGAAAATCTTACAAAATGATATCTAACTGGTGTTCCCAGCAGGAAACATCCCCATCCAACACATCAAATAATTAGTGTGAAAGCATATATATAGCTTTCAGGGAAATATTAAATGACCCCTGTATCTTTATACCATATTGTGTTACAGCTTTCATAATGAGTTGCCAAAAAAAAAAAAAATGTCATAATCAGGTCACTAAAAATTGCTGCCAAACCCATCAACTGTATTGGATTACCCACATATATTTTAATGCTATGTCTTTTTTCCTCCCCAAACCACAATGATCTAAGGCAAAGGGGTTGTAACTGAAAGAGGTATTGGGGAAATTTGATGACCACGAAGATTAACCCAATCACAAACCATCAATTCTTTTTTATGTCTGTATAGTAGCAACATTGTATAGTATCAGTCCAGTATTTTACAATGTTTTATTTAAGGAACTTTTAAATCCATGATTTCACCAATCTCACTGAGTCAACATAAAGGAGGTAAGTTAGGTACTATCCTTTAAATTATAAGAACAATGCGTTCAAGAATTTCATGACTTGCTCAGGTTCTACAGCGAGATACGAACCTAGATTTCTCATCTCCTTTCCCAGAGAACAATGGTATCATGAGGAAGTAGTTCTCATTACTAACTCGTCAACGTAACTGTCATTACAACCTAAATATAATATGACAGTCCCTTAGCTAACATAATCCAGTAAGATTCCATCATTTCTTGAAAATAAATATAGAAATGCACATTTGTTAAGCATGTGATATGTGCTAAGCACTGTTCAAAGTACTTTATAAGTAATTTCAATTTATTTATTTATTATGATCAAGTCTGGGCTCAGTTGTTGATGTCTTAGAACGAGAGAGTTTAAATAAGGGGTTTACTATAGACACTTCCACTTTTAAGATGACATGATTCAGTGACTTGGGATTCCAAACTGAAACATAAAACCAAATAAAAACTCACATCCTTTCTGAAAGCAAGCTATTAAGTCAATCATATCTTTCTCATTTTGCACATACCTGGACTTGAAGGTATTTATCCCACTGTCACCTGTCATGGTCAAAGCATACCTAATTGGGCAAAGCTGATGTTCATATATTTGGATTAAATGTCACTACAGAATACTAATTTCATCCCTGGACTAATGATGTCCTATGTGCTCTTTCTTCTCTTGAGACCATCTGGATCTAATTAATGCCTTATATCTTCAATTAACCAACAGTTCCCTACAACATAAATGTCAAGAGGGTAAAATTTTACCTATTTTGTTTATTGCTGAGTTACCAACACCTAAAATTGTGCCTGGAAATATAAGCAGCTCAATAAATATTTGTTGAATAAATAACTGTTTTACAAGCTGGTTATTCTAGGGGTATCTCAGTGGCTCAGGCAGTTCAGCATCCAACTCTTGATTTTGGCTCAGATCATGATCACAAGGTCCTGAGATTCAGTCCCACACCACCAGACTCTACTCTGGGCATGGAGCCTGCGTAAGTTTCTCTCTCTCTCTCCCTCTGCCCCTTCCACCTCGTGTGCATTTCCTCTCTCTCTCTTTCTTTCTCTCTCTCTCTCAAACAAAACAAAACAAAACAAAACAAAAACCAGAAAATTGATTACTCTAAATCAGAAATGGGAAGACCACCCAAGGCTCTGGATTATTTATGAGTTTCTATTTTTGACCTACAACCTGAGTTAATCTGGGTTAAAGAATTTAACAAAGGTAAGAATCTCCTGTTGTAACATAAAACTTACCATTTACAAAGCATTTATAAGAGACACATCCTAAATATCAAAATTTTTACAATTAGATATAGCACTGATTTCCCACAGGCCTCACCTCCCATGGCAGGAGTAGGGATAATCCTGTTAATCTTGCAATACTCCTATGCATTATGTAGGCCTTCATTCTCCCCCAGTGCTGGTCTACACTACAATAAGGGCAGAGCTGAGAATAGTGCCTCTTATTTTCCCTCCTTTTTTCTGTATTATCTACAGTTTCCTCACCTTGTGAAATTATGCTTAATTATCAATCCTGTATAATTATAAGATGCTTTGTTAGTGAGGATAAAATTAGATAATTAATAGAATGTGCTCTGTAGTGTGAACTGTGAGACATTCATTCCTATGTCATTCCATAAGTATGTAGTGGCTTTTATTCAAATCAAAGTATGATTCTCAGCATTTCCTAGTCAGTGTACAAGACCCAGAAATATTCTCTAGAGCTATATGTTGCAGGATTTCTTTTTCTTTAGTGTCCGTGGTTCTTGGTCATGCAGCTTCAAAGAATGAAGAGGGAAACCAGATGAAGAATGGTGGGAAGCAGAGCAAAGTTCTAAGTCTAGGGGCTTTTATGAGATTGTTGGATGTTTCAGCCTGACCAATCCTCCATGTTCCTATCACCCTATCAGGTTTTTGTCCATACAGTCAGCTATGTATCAGGTAGTTATTTAACTGTGGGAGAGGGTGGGGGGCTCCTTCCAGCATGGTGTGAAATCCTTTTACAGGTCATTTTCTCTTAGGGTGGGAGGTTTGGGGTTCTTGCCCCTACCTGCCTTTCTTCTGACTATCCTTCATTAGCTAGACCAGAACCCTTCTTGCCAGTACCTCCTACCATGTGCCTTCTGCTCATGATAGGCAGTCTAAAACTTGCACCAGGGATCGCTCTTAAGGGCTTCGAACACACTGTTTTCTTACATAGTCAACAGCAGTCACTGCTATAATCCACAGTAATGGGTAATGCCAATTGTGCCTAACATGGAACTTGTGAAACATAATATAAGAAAGAAAAGATTTCCTGGAGGAGGAAGAAGAGGATGTGACTGGAAATCCGGGATTGACAGGTGTTCCTACAATGGGTTGTAGATAAGGGGGAGAGTTAGTTCCAGGTAGCCTTAACATGACGGCGAGGCCTCAGGGATAAGTGGATAGAAATAGAAAGGTCTCCAGATATGCTTTTATTAAACCCTAATTTAAGCAAAGTGCCCCTTTAGATGGGTCCTAGAATGGTCTATGTGCTTCTGGTCATGTGTAAAGTGTAAAGATTTTTTTTTTTTTTACCCTTTTCCTTTGGGACACCAGTGTATAAATTTATTATCCAGAGAGAAAGAGTGAAATGAAGCTGGAAAATATCTAACAGACTTGTTGAGGGTACCTCATTGATTGAACAGATCTTAGACCTGAAGTCTCCAAGTGCCATCATATGCCCATGCAACAACTTGCTTGATTTCATTTAGAACACAAAAGTCTAGCATGGCCAGGATTGAGAACAGACTGCTGTTTAACTGTCTATGCAAGGACTTTGCAGCCTTCCAGATCCCACCTGTTTAATTTGTGCTCCTGTTCCCTCCTCCTCATTTCAGTTGGTGCATCTAACACTGAAGAGAGGAAAATGAACTCGTAATGAAGCCCATGAACCCCAGCGAGAACCAGCTGTCTCTAGAGAGTATTTGAGAGAAAACTATGCAAGCCTTAAATTGTTCTTCAGAATTTAATTATTGAAAAGCACTTGAAAATCTCGGTTTGGGGATGTTCTCTACTCATCAATGCATTTTTATGACTTCACACAAAAGCTATTCTCAGAAATGGAGCAAAGACATTAAGATGAGTCTTTTAGTGCATTTTTGTGTTCTATTTAACAAGCATTTATTGAGTATTCAATAGGCTCAGGAACCAGGGGGTAAGCATGTAAAGATAAATCAAATTTTTCATGTTGTCGTAGATTTTACAGCTAAAAACAAAGTGATTATGACGTGATGAGGTATGTGTTGTATCAGTTATTTAAAAGAAAATACTATTAAGAAGAAGAAAAAAAGACTAACTGCTGTTATCATTTCTTTTCTGCACCTCTACCTCCAAGAAAGCAGTCATTGTTGAGTTTCTAAAGGCCAGCTAAAGGGAATTCTATTGGCTTTTCATTGTCCAGGGTAGAGGGAGGCAATGGACCAGAATTTCTGAGTTAGAAAGTTGAAGTGGCTGGAAATGAAATTGAGTTTCTCATGGAGCAAGAATTGGACATTGAGGAGGATATTAAAGACAGGTGTGTTCCTGCCATCTACCAACCTGGATGATAGAGTGATAGAAGGATAGTTGTAATGTAGCATGTGTCGTTAGTGTTGTGGACCAAGGAGAGATGATGAAGGAACCCATGGTAGAGACCACACCAGACCAGGAGCGGGGCTCTTTCTCTCTCTTCTGATGACAGGTAAGTTCTGGTTTCTTGTATAGGAAGAGGAGGAGGAAGACTCTGCAATAATTCAGATTCAATAATCTGTCATTCAAAGGAAAAGGGGGCTCTTTGAACAGATTAAGTATGATTAGAAGAAATTAAAACAGATATTTGTTTTTTAAAAAACCATTTTATTTATTTGACAAAGAGAGAGGGAGTACAAGTAGGGAGAACAGTATGGAGAGGCAGAAGTGGGCTCCCATTGAGCAGAGAGCCTGACGTGGGGCTAGATCTCAGAACTCTGGGATCATGACCTCAGCCAAAGTTGGTGATTAATTGACTGAGCTACTCAGGCACCCCAGAACAGAAATATTTCTTGCACTTGAGGTTTGGATAAATGACATCTTGTCTGTAGGTCCTCCTTGTTTTACCTTCACCATCCTTGTGGTTTCTGGTGTGTGTTGATACCCCCTTCTGTTTTATTTAACTTTTGCAGGATTTTGTCCACAGAACAGAGTCAGGTCTCCTTGATTGCAAGCAACAAAAATTCAGACCTAGCGCATTTCAGCAAAATGAAATCCCCTTGAAGGATATCAGGAGCTGAAATGATTAGGCTAGAGGAACAAGGCAGGAAACAAAGCAGTTGCAGAAGTAAGAGGCAGAATCATAGTCCTAATTGCTTAGCACACATTCATGGGAATAAAGTAGATACCAGGCATTTTAGTCTTTTTATTCTTCTAAGTTTCAAATCCCAGAGAAGAAACTCCCAAGTGACTTACGCTCAACTTTTTGCTGGGACAAACCCCCTAAATTACTGACTTCCAGACTTATTCTACTTCAGACGAACTACTTCTTCAAAACAAAGTCAGCGTGTTGTTTAGAAAGAGAAATTGATGGTGGCTGCATTATAGAGATAACTTTATGGCTTGGCTCATTGCCAGCTACCTGCCCTGCTGATCTACTCCCATGGCTGCTGTCCACCATCGTCTGCTCAGCTCTTTGCTTTTCTTTTCTTTCTTTTTTTCAGATTTGGCATAATCTCAGAGTTTCAGATTTTTCTCATCATACTCTACATTCTGTATCATCAGGTTGTTATACTAAGAAAACAATAAAATGCAAACAAAAGATTAAAAAAAAGATATAATAGTATAGCTTGAAGTCTGAAATACTGTAATAAATATTAGATACTATCTGAAGTCAATTAACTTGAATGTAATCTTATTTTGGACCCTCTATGTTCTGAATTGTGCTAGAAAGATCTGGGTAGGCTCCCGTCAACGGGACCAGCAGTTTACTCTTTAAGGGCCTCATGTTTTTTATCTGTAACCTCTTAGATTCCATTTCACTAAGTACCAGCCATGGGTCTCTTCTTAGGACAAGGGCACTTGTGTTTGAGCCACCCAAATGGGCAAACTGTCCCTGGAATCTGTGAAGCCGTGCCAAAGACAGAATATTGAGGAAGAACATAAATTTAGAAAGTAGTTTAATCTGTAAGTCAGCCCTTGGAACGACCAGTTAATAATTTGAGCTAATCACTGCATAATTAGCTATCTTCGCAGCCTCTCTTCAAGGTTATCACAAGGCATTTCTCTTAGAGGCAGCCTTGATTCATCACTATCAGCTACAGTGACCCAAGTAGAATGAGTAATTTCCTGTCCCTTAACCAGTCCCTACAATATCCCTGACCAGTTCCATGCCTAAATGGGATATTTCTACTTGGATTGCTCTAGTATCATTTTTAGTCTCTGGCTTCAAATCAAGGATGACTCTAAGCTCTGGGGCTTCTATAAACCTGTAATGAACTAGATGTCTCCATCAGTTCCAACTAAATTGAGTTCATGCAAAGGTCAGGAATGGTAGGTCCAGAGGCCACCACTATTAGTTCATTTTAGTCAGTGCCTGTGTTAGTATTAGGATGCGATATCAATCAATGAGCAGAAAATGTTTTAAAACACTTAAGAAATTTTTAATAAATTCAAGTTGATCAAGCTCCCTTCCATATTTCTGCTTTTCTTAAAAATTAATTTTTGCAAAATAATTTACTGCAAGAGTTTTTTCCTTTCAGCTGGATCTCCAACTCACTTCTGAAAAACTTCAATTGGGTTTTTGCTCCCAAGACACCACCAAAACTACTCTTATAAGGTCAATAATAACTCAATGCCTTCTTAGATGCAATTCACAGAGCTGAATACTCCAGCCTCATTAAGGGTCACCTACCTCTTTAGCTTCTCTTTCTCTTTCCCCTCTATTAGTTCCTTCTTCTTTTCCAATCTATGCTGGTTCCCTGGGTTTGATGCTAGGCCCTTAGTTTTAGTGATTTCATCTCTTCTGGATGCTTTAAAATGCCACTCATTCATGGGTTACAACAAAGAGAATATTTCCACCTCACCAGTCCTCCAGGGCACCTGGGTGGCTCAGTTGGTTAAGTGTCTGTCTTCGGCTCAGGTAATGATCAGGCTCCCTGCTCAGTAGGGAGTCTGCTTCTCCTTCTCCCTCTGCCCCTTCCCCGACTTGTGCACTCCCTCTCTCTCTCTCAAATAAATAAATAAAATCTTAAAACAAAACAAAACAAAACAAAACCCAAAACCTGTTCTCTGTATGCCAGAGTTATTTACAAACTGCTATTTGGGGGCACCTGGGTGGCTCAGACATTGGGTGACTGCCTTCAGCTCAGGTCATGATCCCAGAGACCCCAGATCGAGCCCCACATCAGGCTCTCTGCTAGGTGGAAGGCTGATTCTCCCTCTCTCACTCCCACTGCTTCTGTTCCCACTCTAGCTGTGTTTCTCTCTGTCAAATAAATAAATTAAATATTAAAAAAACAACAACACTGCTATGTGATTTCTCCATTTGGAAGTTACACATACATCTCAAATTAACTGGTCCAAAATGGAAGCCCTAATTCTCCAATTTTCTTCCCCATGCTTGTCTCTTTTCTAGTTTTTTTCCACCTAATTACATGACATCAACTAATAATCAGTTGTTTAAGTCAGAAACTTAGCATCAGACTTGATTCTTCTTTTTCTCAAACCCCCAACCTACAATATCAATCAGTAAATCCACTGATTTTTCTTGCAAAGATATCTCAAACATATCGATTTCTCTTTATTTCTACTGCCAATACTTTAGTTGGAGATAGTCTCATCTCTGGCCTGATACATTGAGTATAAAAAGGATTTCTTCCCCCTCACCTGAAAGTCACTTTCATACTATTTGGGTTGGGGCAAAGTTCAGAAGTTGTCTCCTGCCCCAAGTAAATTCTGACTCCTCCCTTTCTGTTACTACCTTCTTCTCATTGGCACCTTTAAGCTGCTTAGATTCCCAGAAGACTATGGGTTCTTCCTCCCTAATGACCATGTCTTCTTCCTGTGGCAACACTCAGAGCCAGAAAGTATGTCATATCCCTGACCTCCTCTTGCCTCCTTTCTCCATCCATTCTGACAACCTAAATGTTGTGTTAAAACATTTTATTTTTATACATGGGCAACCCAAGCTTCAAGGATTTCCATAAAAATATGTGGCTTAAATTTAAAAAAAAACACATTTTTTACTTTATGAAGCTTTAGAGAATTCTGCCAAGGGGATGGGAAACAAGCTTAAGTGTCTTTGTATATAAGATATTGAAATAGCATGTCTGTGAACTTTAGTAATGGACACATTTATCTCTAATTAGAGATTCAAAATTTGATGGTAAGAATGGAAATATACCTTTGGCATTATATGGTCTTAAGTCCATGCATTATACACAAGCAATTTCACCTGAGGGACTACAAAGCTCAGAGTCCTTCAGTAAGTAAAAGGCACTGTGGGACTGGGCTCCTCATCTCCTGGGGTTACTGCTCTTTTCAAAATGTCTTGCTGCCTCTGTTGCAATTAAATGCTATGAGATTACTTTACAGTATAATAGGTATAAGAAATAAATATCTAATAATAATAATATGAATGATTTACCTCAATATTCAAGGCATATGAATGTTAACTTACTTAATTCTTACAAACATAGAAATACCTAAGTTAAAATTAGTATGCTGATTTTATAAATAAGGAAACTGAGGTCCACAGAGTAGTACTTTGCGTAGTGGCAGGCAGTGTACAATGTCAACATCGCTGGCTAAACTGGAATTATGATTGCACTTCATGAGGCACCTATCTCAAGCACTGTCTGTGGGTCAGAGATAATACTCATTGACCACCTTGCTCTGCTTCTGGCATTGTGAGACCCTTATCATCCACATTGTTTCAGTTATCTTTATGCAACTTAGATATACCTGGAAACATACTGTTGTTGGCGACAAATTCTATTGATATAGAAACCCACGATGAGGGGTAGTTGGAAGGCAGGTAGATAGGCAGAGGCAGGGGGCCTCTACCCTAAGAGGAAACCACCCTTAAAAGGATTTTATAGCACCCTGGAAGGAGCCCTCCACCCTTTCCCACATGATAGATAGGTGACAAAAACCTAATTGGACAACAAGCACAGGGAGGTTTAATTAGATTAAAATAGCCCATAATAAAAGCAAGACTTAGGAACTCTAGTGGTAACCCTCCTGGGTCCCTCCCTCTTCAGGAGCTTTGTACTACTATCACTTTGCTGTAGTCAATAAACTTTGCTTTCCTACCTACCACTCTGGTTGACCTCTTCGTTCTTTGAAGCACCATGACCAAGAACCACGGGCACCAAAGAAGAAAAAACTTCTGTAAGACCATGATTCTTCTAGAATCTTACACATTGTATGCTTTTGAATCTCCCAAAGTAGACACCTTCCCAATATTCATTCACCAGAGTCCCAAGTATCATTTTTTTTTTTTTCCTGGAGCAGTCTTTTACTGAGATTTCTGGATAATGAGTGTGAGTGTGCCACACTGCATACAACCAGGAAACAGATTAGAATTGGTTATTATTAGATGGCTGCTTACTTAAGAAGGCTTGGGCTACTCTCCCTGGTTGGAATACATGCCATCTTCATCCCAGAGGGCCTCTCTCAGTCCTGAAACACAAATTCTTACTTATCCTTAGGGCAATTTAACCTTTGTTTCACAAGATTTCTTTCTTACCATGCTTTGAGGCCAATATTGTCACAGCTAAATGTCCCATCATTTTGTTTTGCTAAACAAGAAGTCACCAGCCTCAAGGAAAAAAGACAACCACTTCCTTAGGGAGAAGAAGCAGGAACAGTCAGTTATGGTTTTATTTTTATTTATTTATTTATTTTTAAATTCTTTTTTTTTTTTTTTAAGATTTTATTTATTTATTTGACAGAGAGAAGCACAGCGAGAGAGGGAACACAAGCAAGAGGAGTGAGAGAGGGAGAAGCAGGCTTCCCGCTGAGCAGGGAGCCCAATGTGGGGCCCGATCCCGGGTCTCCAGGATCAGTTGTGGTTTTAAATAACAACATTCTCCCCTTTTTCTCTTTCTTCTTTCTTTCTTCCTTCTTTTTTCTCTTTTTCTTTCTTTCTTTCTTTCTTTCTTTCTTTCTTTCTTTCTTTCTTTCTTTCTTTCTTTCTTTCTTTCTTTCTTCTTCTTTTTCTGTCTCCCTTCCTCCCTCCCTCCTTTCCTGTGTTCCTTCCCCCTTCCTTTTCTCCCTCCCTCATTCCTTCCTTCCTTCCTCCTTCCCTCCTTCCCTCCTTCCTTCTTTCCTTCCCTCCCTCCCTCCCTCCTTCCCTTCTTCCCTCCTTCTTTCTTTTCTTTTTTCTCTCTTTCTCTCTCTTCCTTCTGCTATCTTCCTAGTAATCCTATTAGGTAGAAATGGTTAGCCACATTTTAGCAGAGAGGAGATAAAGGTTTAGAGAGGTTAGGCGTGACCTGTCCTTCATTGTCCCATTAGAAAATGGAGTAGAAGGGGTTTCTTGTCAAGATTCCCTGTGTTCTTAAAACTAGCTTTGCCTCTCTGCTTATTCTTTATCAGCAGTTCTTGATCCAAATCTCTGGATGAACTGTCATAAATCTGTACATGTTCTCACACCTTCTCAACATCCTACTCATCTTCTATGTAAATGTATATCCAATCTTTTACAAAATTAACTTTGTAGTAAAATAATTTGACAGTGTGGGGGCAGAAAATTTTTCACTTCTTCTCTCTAGGTTCCTTGGCTGGTCTAGTAATTAAATTGTTATAAAATAGATTAGCAGGAGAAAAACAAATATAATTTCATACAGGAGCCCCAAGAGCAATCAGGTGGTTGAGGTTTATATGCCATCCTGAGCTAAGGGATGGGATAGGGCCCAGGACTTCAAAAGGGAGGAGGGTAATTCACAGGATGAAAAGAAGAGCAGATGTTTGGTAATTAGATGTTTGCCATGCCTTATGGATTGATCTTTCAGATAAAAATCATCTCTGGCAATAACTGTCTTTCTGGGCCAGGCTCCCCATATAAATTCTTTTAGCTGGTTAAGAGAGAGGTAAATGTTTTTTGTTTGTTTGTTTGTTTGTTTGTTTTTGAGCCTGCTGGGTCTTGATTGACTTCACCTCTAGGTAATCTGCAGGCCAAAGTGGCATATTTTGAGGTATCATATTTGATTTCCTTTCAATAGTAAATTTCTAAATGTAAAATTATTGGACTTAGTTCATACTTCCGGAATCACCCATTCTCTAAAATATTTACCTTTTAAAAGGTAGCAGTTAAAAATTTTGTTATAATTCTTATTTGGACAATACCTACCAGTTTCATTCAGCTTCATAATTCTTATAATTTGTATTTTAGATATGCAATCAATAAATGAATACATGATAAAAATAAACCATGCAAAAGTATTCATCCCCACCCACAGCCAAACCTACTTGGTTCCCAGAGTTATTTTACTTGTCTGGTGTGTTGCCTTCCATGTCTCTCCAGAGGGTCTTTTAAATAAACATTTCCACATACTCCCACACATATAGTTTATATTGTGTGATTTGAAAGTACTAATTTTTTTAATTTTTACATAATGAGGATCACACATTAGGTATGTTTTGCTTTCCTTTCTTAGATGAAGAATATGCCTTAGAGGTCTTTCCATATCATCCTGGGCAGAGATTCCTTCCCCATCATCTTCCTTTAGACATGCAGCAAGAGACCCCCTACAAAACATAACTATGAGGTTTCTTTGCTCAAAGCCCTCTGGTGGTTTCCCAATGCAATGAAAGTAAAATCTAAACTCCTTGTCTTGACTTCTGAGCCCCTCCAGGATCTATAGTTCCCTCGCCTTAGAATTTATCTCCTAATACTCTTGTACCCTAGCTTTGCTCTTATTTCAAGATTGTGTCTTCCTTGGTAGTCATATCGGCTGGAGTCCTCTCCCTTACCTTACTTTGCTCCCTGCTCACATATTCATGGATCCAAAGGCGTTTCTTTGGGCAGCAACTTTCTAGCCTGTCTCTTTTACAAGTATTTCCACTTACTACAATTGTACTACCTATTAATTTGTTTGCCTGTTTGTTGTCTGTCTCCCCCATTCAAATGTCAGCTCTAAAAGGACATAAATACTGTTTATTTTGTTCAGAAGCTGGACTGTGTCTGCACATGCACAAATAAAGGATTTACAGAATACTTCCGTTTCAATCTTAGAACTGCTGCATAGTATGTCACTGAATGTTTATACCTTACTTTATTATTTCCCTTTCTAGCATGTTTATTTAATATATTTATTTGTTAAGCTATTGCAGGCAAGGTTGCAATGAGCATCAAGAGAAGGGTTATGTTTGGTGGAATGGCAGGACCTTCTGCATTAGGTTTCAAAGTTCTATGTTTAATCTGCATTGTTTGATATCGGTATTTGCTTAATAAGAATTCACCAAGCTATTCATTTGTTTTGTCTGGTAGTCTGTATCTCAGTTGTATTTACAATCAAAAAGCAGGAGAGAGACAGGCAGACAGACAGATAAGTTTCTGAGTCACATACTTGATTGCAGCCCAAAGCTCAGACCTGTAGAACATAGAAGAGGAGGTAAGTCCAGGGTACACAAATCCTCAATTTTGTGCTGGGGTGAAACTACTGCCATCATTCATCCATTTATATCTCTTTAAAAGAATTATTTCCCCCGTGAATATCTGTGTAAAATTCTCTCTACTTGATGAATGAGTCTGGAAATTCTAGGTCTAGTAGCTCATTATGGCCGAGAAAAGAAGTTCATGAGAAAAAGCAAGCCACTGTGGCAAGTTTCCAGTGTATCTGCCCTGACCTAATCTTCAATAAATTCCAACGAAGTTTTCAGGAGTCACCGATGTAATTTTACTTATGTTTATTTATTATTTCAATTCATTCCACTTAATCTATTGATGAATCCTCCCTTCTGCCTGGGTTCCTATTGGGATTTGTACTGCTCTAAAATGTTACATCAAACCTCCCAGTTTAAAAATCCAAGTGCCAAGTGAGAGTACAATTTATCTTAAGAAAGAAACATATATTGAGCACAAATATTGATTACTTTCTATCTGAATAGTTAGGCAAATTGTTTTACACTTACAGTTGAACAGGTATAAAGCTACCTGTATCTAGAAAATAAAATTCACTGCCTTTTTAATCAGCCAATCAGGGGAAAGGATCCAACGATTCTAAACTAAGAAAATGAAATACCTTTGGCATAGAAGCAACTGCTTAACTACAAAAGAAGGAAAAACATTGAGTGATATCATGCCAACTTCAGTTGAATTTTTAGCAGAGTTTTTGTATTTAGGTTAGGATTCTAATATGATAATGCCAAAAAAGTAACTGTATTGCTTTAGGTAAGACACGTTTTTCTCACTTGAATTGAGTCACTTGATCTCTAAGATTCTAATTATTTGTATAATTCTTTGAATAAATAGCCACTTTTTGAAGCTATTTAACATATAGCTTTACAGATGTATATGTTTCTAATTTGAGAACGTTTTGGGGGAAAATCCTTTCACATAGACTTATTTTTCCATTTATTTTTGTTAGAATGTTTCTAGCACAGTGAAGGGACACTGACCCAGACCCAGACACATGCCCTAGTTCCAGAAATAAAGATTTTGTTTATTACTTTTAAAGGAACAAGGTTGTTGGAACCAACTACTTCTTCCCAGTGTTTTTAAGTGGATAGAAAATGTAATTGCACCTCTTGATGTTATTGTTATTTATTGATTTATAACCATCTCTCACAAGATTAAAAGAACTGCAGAATTTCAAGCAACTCCTTTCCTTTCCTAAGACTTGCTTATTATTTTTCTAGCAGTAGCTGGTTACAAAGGTTAAGTATGTATAGCTTTGCGTTCTTTTTGATGTGAGAATCAATCCACTATCATCCACTGAACTGGGCTTAGGGGAAGCTGAAATTCAAAATCCAGGCATACACTCCAAAGTGAAGTACTTCCCCAAGTTGTCATTTATATGATGGGTATTCTACGGAGGATTTAAATTAAGGCAGGACTTTACTGCTAGTGCAAGTGACTCTTGTAATAGAAAATAATTTTCTTCTTGAAGCAAATCCACCATGGATGTATGTTATAGGCTTATTATCTTTTCTTAGACTGTGAGCTCCTCCAGGGCAAGACCTATGACTTATTCATGTCTGTGTCCTCAAAGAGTTTTATCCCTGACATACAGTATGTGCATTATAAATCACTTTGAATGGATTGCTCATGAGTTCTTTTTAAATATGGAACCATGTTGATAAGCAAATACTTGGTCAATATGCACATTTTATTCTTTCATCCATTCATCAAACATATATTTACATTATTGATATGTACTACTTTGTTGAGCAAATATGTAATAAAAATAATATGTAAATATGTGTATATATGTCTGTATATATTATATAAGTGTATGTATATGATACAACTATGTGATATATTGTATATATATGATAAGGACAAAAGATGTAAACAGATAATTACAATAAGGTAACATAAGATGAAAATATAAAAGAGAGAAGCCAACATTGTGATACAAATTTTAAGAAGATGTTACTACAAGAAGAGTAATGTATTATCCACAACAGTGAACTTCAAAGATGTAAGTTTTGGAGTTCTTCATTAAATATCCATGCAGATAGGTTTTGAGGTGGGATAATAGAAAGAGACAGGAACTGGATGCAGTTTGGGAGTCTACTTGCTTGCAGGTGCCCCTTGGGATCATAGCATAGCAAAAGAGCCTAGGAGAGTGGAAGTCCTTAGGGGATAGTGAGACGGGAAGAGGAAGGTTTAGACAGGGAACCCACAGGTGACTGGGAAGAGCACAGCACAAGAGAATTAAGAGAGAAGGGACTCCTAAGTAGAGAGTGCGGTGTGAAGTACTGATGCATAATGACGCATGGACATTATTAGATGTGGTGGTTGGTGGTTATGGTGATCTGAAGGACTGTTGGGAACAGATGTACAGTTCATACAGCATTATATAGGATACCAGTCCAATCTCTTTGATGATCAAAAGAATTCTTCAAACCCTTATGGATTCAACTACAAGTGACTGACCCTTGAAAGTTGTAGGAATTTATGAGGAATTCATACTCATCCTTGAATTTATTACATCAAATCTTATAGTATCTAGGGATGATGAAGCAAAAGAGCAAGCTGAGGGCAAAACACAAGCTTATGCCCTGCAACCCTACGTCCCCCTGCAGCTGGGATATGTGTGACATTCTTCTGGCACTCTTGGATGCCTAAGAACAAAGGAAGGGGAAAAACAAGTCGTTAACTGACAAGAGACCACAGTCATGTGGACATGAGTGTCCATCAGTTTGCAACAGTCTTAATGATTTACATGAAGAAAGCAATCTTAGTAATAGCCAAAAGTTCCACAAACCTAAAGACCCCGTCTCCTAGGACCCTAACATCACCCTCCCCTCCACAGGATAGAAAATCTTATATAGATCAGTCACCCCTCACATTTAAAATGCAGCTTTTTCTGCCCATGGGTTCTGTCCCCCAAAGACATTCAAGCATTCTTTCTTGACTGTCAGTTCTGAACCCCACCACTCCAAACCACATCTAGGACAAATACAACTTAATATTTATTGTTATGGTTGATATTTGTCTCTTCACTAAAGTCTAAGCTTCATGAAGACAGACCCTTGTTGATTTGCTCACTATTGCATTCTTGATGTAGCAGTCCCTACTTGATATGAAGTAGCACTTAAAATGTGTTGGTCATCAGACCATTTTACCTGTTGTTTCTTTCACACAAAAGATCAATTCTTAAAATTCATCTACTATAAAGATCTTTATTTTAGAGTTTTTAATTCTTGTTTTTATTTATTTCATAGAATAATAATTTATGACTTCAGGAAATTTTTCTAAGAATAATATATACGTATCATATTTTCTGAATACTTGTACATCTGACAATGTATTTTTATCGCTTTTCTTAAGGTTAGACTTTTGCAGTGGAAATTTCCCTCAAAACTAATTAGACATCTAATGGCATGAGTTATGGAGTAGGTTGATGCAGAGTGCAGTTTTATTTTAAAACTAATGTATACTCTATCATGTAAAAGTAAGACATGAAACAAAATGAATGCTTTACTTCTCAGGTTAAGTTCTTGAGTATCAGTTCTTGAGACTTGTGTGCACATGATATATTAAGAACTACCAAGAGAAAAACGTTAAGAGAGTAAGGGAGCACGACAGGAAAACACAGGGAGGCAGTCGAGGGTGTGAACTCAAATAGAATTCCATAGGGAGTGACTGCAGGCTGATTTCATAGGTAAATTCAGGGACCTAAGTTATGACTCAGAGGTATCCTCATCGAAACCAAGGGAAGCAGGATTCCATAGTTCTGCACCAACAGTTATTGGCTGAGGGCCACGGGGAGGATGAAATCCCCAGGCACCTCTGACTCTCTACATATTTAGGCATAAAGGGTTGTAGCAGCCTAATGACAGTTTTCTGAACAAAAATAAGAGAACTAGCTTTTGGAAGCCACGTGTTAAAAAGGAATCTAATCCAAAGGATCTTGGTGGAGCGTTGGAAATGTCTGTTACCCACACTAAATTGTAAACCTACCTGCCACCATCTTACAGGACATGCTTCACATTTATTTCCAATCAAGCTATCCATTTATTTTTTTAAAATAAAAAATCGCACAATTCAAGTTATTAAAAGAAGAGTTTTTCAAAGTAGGCATTTCCTGATTGGCAAGTCCAGTGTCTCCTTGTTTAGAATGGCAAGACCAAATCCCAAGAATTTCCGTGAAGGTGGTATGAAATGATCGCTGTCAGAGGAGTGTAGCTTAATCAGTGAATATGCAGAGATGTCCTCCTTGCAATGAGCTGGCCATTAGTGTATGGTCAGAGGAGGAGCTAAGTGGTAAGATACTGTGCTGCTCCTTGTGCCAGTTGGAGGAAGAGAAAGAAGGCTAAAGAATCCCATACAATCCATTCTTTCCTCCTCCCTCATACTAGCGTCTTGTAAATAATTTGTCCACTTTGAAAAGGAACTACTGCTGCTAAACACAGAGGACTGAATACATGATGACTGTCTTTGTTTCCTCCCGAAATGCATTATACAATGAAAATGGAATAAGAAGTGACATAATCAAGCAAGGGCAGCAAGAATGAGAGAAAGAAAAATATGAGCATGAAAGAAGAGGGTGAGAAGGAGGCAGAGGAGTGGGGACTGGCATCTGAGTGGAAGAAACTGAAGAGTCTGTACAGGTGGCAATGGAGGAAAGTAGATCTTCCTGCAGGAGGAGAGAAAGCCTTGTCCTCTGACACCCGAGGGTGGAATGCAGAGATAGGGCACACAAACAATTCTAGAGAAGTCCCCTAAATTACCTACAAATAGCTCATTTACATCTCTCCACCTCTTCTCCATCCACAGCGTTCTAGAGGTTGACTGTGTGAAGACACTGAGCCATAGAAAATCAACATCATGGAGAATGGATTTTAACAAACTGTCACAGAATGGAAGCTCTGTTAGAAGCAGCAAAAATGGAGATTCTCCACTGATGTGAAAACAGAGGTGTGGATGATGACAGAAATTCATCAAAATGATATGAAAAATAATACTTTCTGAAGTTCTTTCACAAGTACACAAACATGTTTGCATGTTGATATATAGTGTGGAGTTTTTTATATTAACTAATTCACATCACTGGCCTAAAATTCAGGTTATTTTATGGGTCTAAGGTTACAAGCATGATCAAGCTGGGTACAATGTACATGCCCTTCATCATTTACTATGATATCCAGACTTTCCATTTTTTTAGGATACAGTTTTACAATTAGAATGACCATAGTAAAAACAATATACATGTCTGAAATATTTTAACAAATTTTGCCAAATTGGTCTATGGAAATGCTATTCAAGTTCTAACCTGCAGTCATCTATTACATAAAATAAGTCCTATTAAAAAAAAATCTTTAAAACATGATGTATAGGGTGCCTGGATGGCTCAGTGGGTTGGGCCTCTGCCTTCAGTTCAGGTCATGATCTCAAGGTCCTGGGATTGAGGTCCGCATTGGGCTCACTGTTCATCAAGGAGCCTGCTTCCTCCTCTCTCTCTACCTGATTCTCTGCCTACTTGATCTCTCTCTCTGTCAAATAAATAAATAAATCTTAAAAAAAAAAAACAAAAAAAACATGATGTATAAAAATGGTAGAAAATCTCCTTAACTGGTAGTTCAAGTGGATCATTTTTTGAGTTTGCTTTATTTTTATTTTTTTCTTTGTGAAATGCCCTTCTGGGTCTTTTTCTTTCATTTTCTTATTGTGGTTTTAATTTTTAAATAAACACTATGTATCAATGACCTTAAACCTTACTTACTGTTTATGTTGGCCATTTTTCTTGGTTTGCTATTTGTTTTTTAAAATTCCATTAAGGTATTATTTAATGTACAGAAAATTAAACTTTATTTTATTAAATTATTAGAAGACTCTAATTTAAAAAGTAAAACAGAAAGTGCCACAAAGCTGAAAATGAAGAGAAAAAGAAAACTGGTCTTTTATCCAACCATCCATCCATCCCCTCTAATTCTTACAATTTTTCCTAACATTTTAGAGATTTATTCTAGTATAACTTTCACACTTCTAAACAGATTCTTAGGGTACTATTTCTTGATTTTCAGTGTTATAGATGATGTAGTGACTTCTTACCATGGATGCTGAGGATTCATTTCTTTTACATTATCCCCAAATTCCTCTTACACTTTCTCTTCCATTCATCCATTCAACAAAGTAGTATCAAAATTTTTTTAAAAAATCAATAATCAGCAGTTATAATATTTTGACTGTAAATATGTTTCCCAGTAAAGCCATAAGTATATTACAATCAGGTTTCCTTTCTTATAAACTCATATTTTGCTACAGTTAGAAATTACTTTATTTTTTTGGCTTAGGTGTTGACAGCATCAGTGACTTGCTCCAAATTCTTTTCAAGATGGTCTCAACATCACTGATCACTCAGTTGCATTTCCTTTTGCTCCCAATCCTACCCTGGGAGATTTCCAGTCCTCTCTCCTTGCTTCAATCCAAACTAGTTACTCTTTAGGTCAGATACTCTAGTCTTCTTGTGGGGCAATTTTATTTTGGAATTTTTTTCTTTGTCAATGAGAATGGATGGAGTAGGTGTTGATAAGATGGTTCTTCAAAATGGAGCCAGGAGGCCATTGAGGAAGGGGGGCTATACACATCTTCGATTCAAATTCTCAGAATTTTTGCTGAATTCAGCTAAAAGTCAAGGCATCTGCTGCATGTTAAAAAGTGCATAAATGGACTTTCTGCCTAACACTAGCCCTGACAACCAATCACATATGCATTAGTGTAATTGTAGCTAATACCAGCACCAATCACATTTCATTGAAAACAAATTATGTGAATTCCTTCTCCGCCCTTTAAAAACTCTAACCTCCTTTGTTTCTCTGGAATAGACTTTCAATTTTGGTCAAATTGTAAGCAGAAAGAGTTAGGAGTCCTCAGAAAGAGAAAGACCAGATGTGGTTCTCCTGCGTAAGACAAGTCTTGTTAGGACCCAGCCATTGTCCATGCTTTATGCCCTACAGGCTCCACTTGCCCAAGCACCCTTCTTGCAGGACTTCCTAGGACATGTCAGAATTACAAAGAAATGAAATAAGCCTCAGAAGTTAAGGATTTTAAGGAAACAAAAGGAACAGGAACGGAAGGCAAAAATTAACAGTTTCCAAGAGGCCAGGAAATAACTTAACCATATCAGAGGGAATAAATCAGTGGTAAAATTCCCAGTACTGTTTTGAAAGTAAGCAAAGCCCTACATTCTTTATCAGAAGATAAGGAACCCAAGACTACATCCAGTTTATACTGGCTCTGAGAGCCAGCACAAATCTCCTTCCCCTTGTTCACAGTTACCTCTGCTTCATTATAATGTTAATGTCTCAGCCCTAAGAGGACCCTAAGTCTCATTAACACAACATCAGAGGCATAACTAGGCATTTTTTAAGTACACCAGCATAGCCTTTTGCTAGCATTTATATGTGATGGCAAAGCTCCCTTTTTAATATTCATCCAAAATAAGAACCTACCAACCCCTACTTAGTAAGTAGCGGCTTAGGAAGTTATTCTCTGGGATCTCATTTGCTGCAAATAAAGTTTCCTTTGTGTGACAACTCCACTTGGTGTACTCTCTACCTATAACTCACCAAAGAGCAACCTCTCCATTAACTCAGTTACAGAATCTGTGTGTCCTGGATTGCAATCCCTAAGACCCCAAATAATCACACGTTTTATTTTGCAGCTTGAAATTTTGTCTTTTGCTGGCATCAGTATTATTGCTATTGTTACTTGGTTTAACCTTTTGTGATGGTGAAGCATATCTTCCTGATAGTGGCTGCCTGTATCCTTTTCCTGCATCAATAGCTTCCCTAGTTTTTCTATCTTCTTATCTTATTTCAATTTACTTATCTATTATTGAAATCACTTCAAAAATTACATTTTGAGAACTTTCGAATTTTGCTTGCTTTGTTTTGAAAAGATCTTTCCTACTCTCACTCTTGAATAATAGTTTGGTGAAGTGAGTATACAAATATGAATTCATCTTCCTCAGATTTTGAATTTTTTGCACCATTGTCCTCCAGCATCCATTGTTTATTTTAACACATATGGTGATGTTAGGATTCTCATACTTTTGTATGTGGCTTGTTATTTTTCTTTCTTGGAATGTTAAAACCTTGTTTCTAAACCAGGTTTCTGAAATTTTTCAACAGCATGTTTTGCTCCTGGTTGTTCTTATTTATTGTGCTCATGAGAATTGTCAATCTAGAAATTCAGTTCTCCAGTTCTTTAAAGTAATTTCATTAATGTGTTTGTAAATTCCTCCTATATTCTTTCTCTCTTTTTTGGGGGGGGGGGAGGAACTTACTTGGATATTATACTTTCTGACTAATTTCTCCATTTATCTCTTTTGTCTCTTTATTGGAAGAAGGGTTCTTATTTATATTTCCACAAATTTAAAATACCATCATTTCAGGGCGCCTGGGTGGCTCAGTCATTAAGTGTCTGCCTTCTGCTCAGGTCATGATCCCAGAGTTCCTGGATTGAGCCCCACATTGGGCTTCCTGCTGGGTTGGAAGCCTGCTTCTCCCTCTCTCACTCCACCTGCTTATGTTCCCTTTCTAGCTGTGTTTCTCTGTCAAATAAATAAATAAAATCTTAAAAATAAAGTAAAATAAAATGCCATCATTTCATTAACTATTTTGGACTTAAAAGAAGTCTTTTCTAGCGATCTTTCATGTCTGTTGTTTGTAACTTCCTCTCCTTTTTCAATGATGCAAGATCCTATCTTTCAGAGAGTATTAAGTGTAGTATTTTGAATTTTTTCCCTCCATTGCCCTGGCTTTTTGTCAAACTCCTTAAGATTGTTTAGTTTCCTCTTGTTTTGTTTTCTAACAATTCATAGTCTTTCCTTAAAGGTCTGGTGATCCTTGCCTGACTGTTTATGTGTGAATGTAAGTCTCTTAAGAGCTGACTGGAAGCAAGGCAGATATAGAAGAATCTCTTAATCAAGTACTCTCTGATTCTTTTACTCTGATTCTTTTACTTTTCCATTGGGTTTATCAATATCCCTTAACTTCAGAAAATTGTATGATTCTTATTACCAAGTTTTTCACTATATTTATTTGCAATTTCTGTTCTTTTCGTGCTTAGAAAAATCCAAGCCTTCTCTAATTCAAAGTTTGCTTCTCCTAAATGTTTTTTTTAATTTATTATTTTATTTAAGGATAATTAACATACAATGTTACATTGGTTTCAGGTGTACAATATAATGATTGAACAGTCCTGTATCCCCTCTGGAAACCACCAGTCTGTTTTCTATTCCACAGTCTATTTTATTTTTTCTCTCTCGTTTCTCTCTCTCTCTCTCTCTCTTTTTTTGTCTTAGTTTTTTTTTTTGTCTCTTAAATTCCATACTTTAGTGAAATCATATAATTACTTTTGTCCTCATTTAAATCTTAATTATATTAAGAATAGGGATACCTGGGTGGCTGGGTTGATTAAGCATCTGCCCTCTACCTTTGGCTCAGGTCATGATCCCAGAGTCCTAGGGTCAGATCCCACTCTCTGCTCAGTAGGGAGCTTGCTTCTCTCTCTGCCTGCTGCTCCCCCTGCTTGTGCTTGCTTTCTCTCTGACTATATATATATAATATAATCTGTGTATTATATATAATAAGAATATTATGTTATGTATAGTTACCCATTATCTTTCTATCATTTACAATGATTACCTTGTATCCCACTGGTTTTAGATTACAATTTTAGTATACATTTAGAGACCATATAATAGTTAGAAAAACAAATTATTTCTAAAGAAGTCCCATTTTTTTCTCATTTGACAATGAGAATGATAATACTAGGACCTACTTCTAAAGCTTGTAGTGCAAAATAAACAGTTACCATATATAAATTTCTTTAAAAATTGTCTAGCACATAGTTACTGCTTAATAAGTATTAACTTATGATTACATTTTCTTCTAGATTTTTAATTATGTCAAATTGAACTACTCATCTATTTGACACACCCTAATTATTGTAACTTCATAGCTATATATTAATTGTTCGTATTGCCCCCATTTCTCAGTTGGGTTCAAAATTCTCTTAAATATTCCAAAAAATATTTTTCTCAATGGAATTTTACTGTATTCTAAGTCCTCAACATTGCACCAAAATTAAACTCAAAATGAGTTAAAAAAACAAAAGCACACACCAATAACAGTAACATGTTGATTATAAATTATGGTGTATGTATAAGAAGTTTTCATAAGAAATATATATCTTTACAAAATTAACTCTTACCATTTAGAGATGTAGTACAGTTTTTCATTTACTCAAGTATTATTCGGTATCCAAAGTTAAAGGTTTGAAATGTTGTTATGAATTCTACATACTTTCCTTATATTTACTTCTTTATATTATGTAGCTTTTTAGCTATGGTGGAAATACTTTTCATTGTTTTATAAATGGCTATAGCACTGATTTATTTTTATACTTGACAATTTCCTTGATTATCATGTTTTCTATTTAATGACTTCTATGTCACCAGATCTGTAAAATCATGCCTTTTTTCTTTCAACATTCTTTCATTTCTTTTTTCACCTCTTCTTTTTTCTTTCCTGTGCATACACTAGAACTTTAAAAAAAAAAAAAAAAAGTGTTCGGGTGCCTGCGTAGGTCAGTTGGTTTAGCATCCTACTCTTGATTTTGGTTAAGGTTATGGTTTTGAGGTTGTGAGATTGAGCCCACATTGGCTCAGTGATGAACCTGGGTCCTGCCTCCAATTCTCTCTCTCCCTCTTCTTCTGCCCCCTCCCTGCTCTTGCTTTCTCTCTCTTAAGAAAAAAAAAAAATTGGGACGCCTGGGTGGCTCAGCTTTTAAGCCTCTGCCTTCAGCTCAGATCATGATCCCAGAGTCCTGGGATGGAGTCTTGCATTGGGCTGGGCTCTCTGCTGAACGGGAGGCCTGATTCTCCCTCTCTCACTCCGCCTGCTTGTTCCCTCTCTAGCTGTGTTTCTCTCTGTCAAATAAATCAATAAAATCTTTAAAAAAATTAAAATGAAAAAAGTTAATTAATGGTAATGACTGACCATCCAATTCTTGATTCACTGCTTCAAGTACTTCACGTTTCTACATAGTCATGTTCATCATATAGAAAGCATGTTTTCAATTGTGATTCACTAAGGTATTTTTTCTATCAAAAATATGTCAGATGCTATCAACTGTTTTTTGTTTTTAAGATTTTATTTATTCATTTGTGAGAGAGAAAGAGAGAGAGAAAGAGAACATGAGTTAGAGAAAGGGCAGAGGGAGAGGGACAAGCAGACTGCCTGATGAGCAGCGAGCCAATGCAGGAGTCAATCCCAGGACCCTGAAATCAAGACCTGAGCCAAAGACAGAGTCTTAACCAGCTGAGCCATCCAGGTGCCCCTATCAACCTTTTTTTTTTTTTTTTCCTTCTTAAACCAATAAAAAAAAAATCCCTTTAAAAATTTTATTATGTAATTTATTATATTAGTAGATCTTATATCAAACAACTTTTGATTTCTTTCAAAATGCCATTTATTCATAGAATGCAATATAAATAGGAGCCTCAATTGTTTTTAATTAAATTTATTTTTGTAAATATTCTAGTTGAGATGGGTCTTTACATTTCCTGTTGGGCTTTTTAAAATCTAATTTCCTTTTAGGGTTCTGCAACTGTATAATATTAATGGGAAAGCTGGCATTGTCTATGTTTTAGAACTTCATATTGTATTTGGCATTATCATTTTTTGAAGGTTTGATAGACTTCATCCAAAAGAGTCTCTGGGCCGAGGACCTTATTTACAACTAATCATCATTGCAAATTCATGTTTGCAAATAAAGTATGTGAATTTTAATAAAATAACTTTCTAGAGACATGCACAAAATGAATCCAACATCTCCTTTGTTTCCAATAGATTCTATTTATTTATCCAACCACGTGTAATATTTGAATGAATTAATAGAAATAATTAGAGCTCATATTACTAAGGACCAGCAAAAAAAATTGACTTTTAAATTTCTTCAGCAATATTTATAATTCCAGCAATAGCCTTTCTAAAAAATTCAAATATTTTTCCTGTAATGCATTACATATTTCAGAAAAAAAAACTTTTTAAACAAATACATCAATATTATTTTCACTCATTTAAAAGAATTACCCAGGAAATAGATGTCCATGAATTATTTCTTTGGATACTTTAGACAAATTTTTAAATGTTCTTTCACGGATATCAGTCTCTTAAGACTCAAATCAGTTATAGTAATTTATGCTCTTCTAAAAAACGCATTTCAATGTGATTTTCAAATGTATTAGTATGGAATAGTGTAATGTGTTTTTATATTTAATATTTTATATGTCTATGATTATATCCTCAACAGTACTTCAAAATCATTGTAATTATTTAGTCTATTTTTATAAGCTTTTTAAAAATGTTGTTTTAATAACATTTTTATAAAATAAACATTTATGTATAATTTTCAAATTTATATTTATTCTTTTAGTGTTGTAACATTTATTATAAATTGACTAATTATTAATTTATCATTATTTTCTCTCTCTTTTGAAGATTCATCTTATTCTTTTTTTATTTATCTTATTCCTTTTTAATATGTTCATTTGGATACTTAGTTCAATCCCTTATTCTTATTTATTAATCAAAGACAAGTCACTCAACAGGAAACTGACAAATATGTAAACTAGCAATTATTGGAAGAAGTACAGATGACCTATAAATATATGAAGAATTTCTCAACCACACAATAAGAAACATACAAAAATTTTAGAATGATTTATGTGTTTCCCACTATTGGTTTGGTAAAGAGTAAAGTACTAATAGTACTCAATGTTAGTGTCATTTCAGGAGAAAAATTTAAATTTTATATTATGTTAATAAAAATAAATGGTATTGGGTTACAGAGAGCATTTGTCAAATCGGTATCAAATTTTTCTTTTTTTTTTTTTTAAGATTTTATTTATTTGTCAGAGAGAGGGAACACAAGCAGGGGAGTGAGAGAGAGAGAAGCAGGCCTCCCGCCGAGCAGGGAGGGAGCTTGAAGTGGGGCTCAATCCCAGAACTCCAGGATTATGACCTGAGCCGAAGGCAGATGTTAAATGACGAGGCCTACACACCCCATCAG
Source organism: Spilogale gracilis (assembly GCA_004023965.1). Lineage (NCBI taxonomy): Eukaryota > Metazoa > Chordata > Mammalia > Carnivora > Mephitidae > Spilogale > Spilogale gracilis. The sequence goes on along the minus strand of PITA01000649.1, from coordinate 108,759 downwards.
ATTTCAATATTTCTGGATCTCTTGGCCAATTTTTACTTTTAATAATTTAAGTTTAATGTTAGAACAACTGTAAGAAAATGAATTTCCTTATAACCTTATTTTAAACAAATATATAAATTCTGATCAATAGGAGAAGGGCTTCAATAGTCACATACTATTATTATTATATTATGAAATATGGATATGGATATATTGTGGAATATCATTAAACTTTCCTTTTTCCTTTTTCCCCTTATTTTTAGAGCACTATCAACTTTGATCTCTAAATATCCCCATGATTCTGTCTTTTCTAGAACTCAGTATAGTTGGGATTATAAGGTAAATAGCATTTTCAAATTTTCTTTCACTTTGTAATGTGCATTTAAGGCCCCTCCATATCTTTTTATGACTCATATCTTTCTTTTTAACACTTTGGGTAAATACCAAGGAGTATTGTTAGATTGCATGAACAAAAGTATGCTTAATTTTGTGAGAAACTGGCAATCTTTGAAAAAGTCTACATCATTTTACATTCCCAAAGAAAATTTCTTTGCTTCACATCCTTGCCAGCATTTGGTCTTGTCAGTGTTCTGGGTTTTGGCCATTCTAATAGTTGTGTAGATAGTATCTCATTGCTGTTTTAACTTACAATTTTCTAATGGAATTAATGTGGAACATCTTTTCATATACATATTTGTTAGCTGATATCTTCTTTAGCGAGATACTTGTTTACATCTTGTCCATTTTTTAACTGGGTAGTGTATTTTCTTATTGCTGAGTTTTAAATTTCTTTGTCTATTTTGGCTAACAGTCCTTTATCAGATATTTCTATCGCAAATATTTCTCCCAGGCTGTGTTCCTTTGTTTTCTCATTCTCTGGTATTGTCTTTCTCAGAGCAGAATTTTTTATTTTAATGAAGTCCAGATTATCAATTACTTTTTCTTGGATCCTGTATTTTGTGTTGTATCTAAGAATTCATTTCTATGCCTACAGTAATCTAGATTACCTTCTATGTTATATTCTCAGAGCTTTATTATCTTGTATTTTACATTTATGTCTATGACCAATTTTGGGTTAATTTTTGCATAGGATATAAGGTCTGTATCTGGATTCTTTTTTTTTTTTTGCATATGTTCTAATGTTCTGAAAATAATGTGTAATATGCTGTTATTAAATGACATAGTCTATAGACGTCAGTTATATTCAGTTGACTGTGTTGCTGATTCAACTGTGTTCTTTTTTTTTTTTTTTTAAGATTTTATTTATTTGACAGAGAGAAACACAGCCAGAGAGGGAACACAAGCATGGGGAGTGAGAGAGGGAGAAGCAAGCCTCCCGCCTAGCTGGAAGCCCTATGTGGGACTCGATCCCGGGTCTCCGGGATCATGACCTGAGCTGAAGGCAATCACTTAACCAACTGAGCCACCCAGGCATCCCTCAACTGTGTTCTGAATTACTATTTGGTATGTACTTGTGATAGAGTGATGATAAAATCTCCAACCAAAATAGTAGATTTACCTATTTCTCCTTACAGCGTTATCAGTTTCTCCTCAAGGATTTTAATGCTCTGTTTTTAGGTGCATATGCATGAAGGATGGTGATATTTTCTTGGATTATCAACCCTTTTATTATTATGTTATGACCCTCTTTATCTTTTTAATTTTCCTTGCTCTGACATCTACTCTATCTGAAATTAATATAAGTACTCCTGGTTTCTTTTTAGTATCAGCATGGATTTCTTTCTCAAACTCTTTACTTTTCATCTGCATCTGACTTTATATTTAAAATGGATTTCCTGTAGACAAGATATAGTTGGGTCTTATTTTTTGATCCATTCTGATAGCTTCTGTCTTAATTGGTATATTTAGACCATTGTCCTTTAAAATGATTATTGATATATTTGGGTTAATATCTATCACATTTGTTAGTGTTTTCAATTTGTTGCCCTTGTTTTTTTTTCCAATTTCTGGCTTTCACTCTTCTATGGCTTTCCGTTGTCTTTTTTTTTTTTTTTAAAGATTTTATTTATTTGACAGAGAGAAACATAGCCAGAGAGGGAACACAAGCAGGGGGAGTGAGAAAGGAAGAAGCAGGCTTCCTGCCGAGCAGGGAGCCCGATGTGGGGCTCGATCCCAGGTCTCCGGGATCATGACCTGAGCCGAAGGCAGTCACTCAACCAACTGAGCCACTCAGATGCCCTGGCTTTCCATTGTCTTTTGTGATGGTAATTAGGCCTTTTATGTGATTCAGTTCTCCCTTTTTTTATTAACATACCTCTTTCATTTTGGATGAGACCAGGCACATTCAAGTGGTACTGGCTGTAAACTTCACTTTTGAGGAGTATGTTTGTGAGGATACAGAATTCTAAGTTGGTGGGGTTTTTTTCTTTCAATACTTAATTTTTCACTCAACTACCCTTCTTGATTTCATGGCTTCTGAGAAGTATGCTCTTTTTTACTGAGGTGAAGAATAAAATAAATCATAATATAGTCATAAAACTTGTGGGTTTTTTAAAATGTAGATCTTATATATTGGCATATAAATATTAAAATTTGTTGATGATGATGATGTAAAGTAACATCTACCTGGAAAACAGAAATAAATAGAGGATTGAAATTGGAATTTCTAAAGTCACAACTCATTGCCAAAGCCATGGCTGCATAGAAGAGCAGTATTCAACAATCTTGTTAGGAGAAAAACTCCTGAGTTAATAGCATGTACACTATGGACAACTGGACTCTAGTTTAAAACACAGAACTCTCAGGAAAAAAAGAGAAACCCACAGTTGACCCTACTAGGCATAGAGAACACGCTGACCATGGGCAGAATGAATACATTACAGAGGGTCACCTTGTCTCTTCAAGAGAAAACACGAGCTGATTACATAGTAGAAGGGCTATGAGGCAGATTTTGTGATATGACCCATGAAAGAATATGTGACAAAATGCTTCCTATAGCCTATAAGTGACATAATGCATAATCTGTAAGGAATACGGATAGGTTACAGGATTCTGTGGGATTACATGTATCCAGAACTTAAACATTATTAACTAATAGTTTTTTCTGATTTTTTCTTAAAATTAATCAAATAAAAAGCAATCCCAAACAAACAATATTTTAAAAAATCCTATTATGTTTAGCTGATATTTTCCCTTCCTTGCCCCCCACTCCCACAATCTCAACCCACTCATTTATGGATTAGAGATGCCTAAAATAACTGGAACTTTTGGTGCCATAACTGTACCTTATATGAGGAATAAATAGGTACAAACACTGTCAGATTTTTTTTTACCCTAATGCATTTTCTAGACTTGTGTATAGCTTCTTACCCCCATATATTTTCCAGTTGAATGAATTCTTCAAAGTACTTTTGTATTGTGGAAATGGACATGTGTGCTGTTTATCTGGGCTGCAAATAAGTATTTTCTTTCAAGTAGGAAAAGGAGTGGAAACCCATTTACTTGTTCAAAAGCAATTCAATTTCCTTGTTGACTGTCAAACAAGCCAGGGATGAAATTGATCAATTTCAGAAAAGTAATGAAAAGAATTGTCTAGAGATTCTAAAGGGTCTATTTTGGGAGAAAATCAGTATGTAGATATACTTCAAGCTAATGAAATTATAGGCAAACTGAATAACTACAATCTTTTTATATCAACATTATTAACAGAAAAATATTTATTGGGTTTCTTACTATGTATGGCATAAATTTGAGGCAATATTCTTTGTGGTTCCTCATGTGCTAAGTTCCTCATGTAATACTTTGGTCTTGTAGTTATTTCAGCTGACCCTGGCAGCACTGATGAAATTTCTGTTGGATAAAAGTAAACTGCGAATCTATGTGTGTGGATATTTACATTATGAGGTAGGATGAACTGCTATAGAGAGTAGAGAAGCGGTTGCTAACATTGGGTGGAAAAAACAGATGGAAGGATTTTATTAAGTAGAAATTATGATGCCATATTCAGGTATATGGCAAAACCAAAAGAGTTGGTTGGATCATAGTAGAAGACACATTTTCACAAGTGGCAGTTTGATATCATGGTGGAATTAAAATGTAGTTGGAGAAATGAATTTTATCTTGGAAATATTTAAAGTGCTGATCGTTTTAAAATTTGAGATTGAGATTATGATAATAGCACATAAGGAAGATTTACCTGGTACCGAGAACAAAATTGATTGGAGCGATAATCAGTGACAGACAAAAAACAAATCAACAAATAAACAAACAAACAAAACCCCACAGATAGCAGGTTTGTGTGGGAAGGCAAGAGACTGTACTTAAGTGCTGGAAGGGATACAAATAAAGAAAGGGAGGTGCAAAGGGGTTGTGACTGTGATTCACCACAATATGAAGTAAAGATAATGTGACTTGTGGAATCAGACTTCCTTTGACATCCGGACACTGGGCTCCTAAGACTCAGAGAATCTAGTTTCTCTCTCCAGCAATGACATCCACCAGCTGGTGTGTTAAAAAACCAGATATTTAAACTTTAAAAACCTTAGATCCTTCATCTGATAAAAAGGAAAGTGGACTAGACCAAAGTGTGCTATTTCTACTTCAAGTGACCTCACTCTGTCATCCTATGACTGACCAGACATTGCTAATGATCATGGGGCTTTTCCAGTAGGTACAAATAAAGCCTTCTCCAGACAGCCAGTACCAACTGAAGAAATCATGCATTAACAACAAAATCAGTTTCTGATGTAGAATGTAGGTGTTATCTAACATCTGTTCTTATTCTAGTGTTTTTACTAGATGATTCTAAGGTTTGCAGCTTAAGCAGGCAGAGGAGCAGAAGACACTTTTGATGGACACAGCAGAGCTGAAAACAAAGGAGTGAGGCACAGAAGCTGTGGACGGGGTATGAGGAGCAGGCTTGATGTCACTGGGTATTAGTATTAGACATTCTGATTTGAATGCCCATGGTTACCACACCTATAATCTTAATCAGAAATAAGAATGCTCAATGGAAATAGTACTGGATAAACAGCAGAGAAACAGGGGTTGCTGCGCTAAGAAACTGATAGTAAACTAATGTCACAATAAACAGGTATCAAACTGGAAGTCCTTTCCACTTGCTGGAGAGAGGAGGTACATATTCTCTTTCCCACTCAGGAGAGTGTTAAAGAATCTGGCAGTTTTTCGGGCAGAGTAAGGGTAATAATGAGATGAGCTAGCCAAAAACAAGGGCAGGTATGTCTAGAATGTTGGACTCTGTCAACAATTCACAGAGATAAAGGAGGTCCCTTTACCATTTTATGTCTGATATTATGATACTTATAGTCTGAGTTAGTTTCTCATGCGCATTTGAATATTTGGCATAGAAACAAAGTTGATGCCCCTCTCAAGTGTATTCATTCCCTACTTGCTGCAAGGGCTTTGGCTAATAGACACACACACACACACACACACACACACACACACACACACACACACACACACAATTCTAATTGCCTGTTTTTCCCAATGAAGAAAACCCAAGTCAATAAGAATCCAATTCTGTAGCCTGTAGACTAATGTCTATGATATAGTATATAATTATTTCAATAAACTATTTCCATAGAGGGCTTTACAGCCTGTCCTGAGTGTAAATGAAGGTGATGTACAAGTGGAATTAGACGGAAGTTTCTGATCTTAGGGAGACTTTGGATCTGTGTAAGCAAATCCCATCTCATTTTGTCTTCATTAATAAATTCCTTCCCTATTTTCATTTTTTTTATGAAGGAAGAATTTTAATAAAGTAGTTTCATTAAATTCTACATTAAATGTTAATTGAATAGACTAATAATCCAGATGTTACAGGCTTATTTAAAATATATCACATCTCTTAATTATAAGTAAAGTAACCATACAACAATATGACTATTAAGCTTATTTTCTAGTTATGATGCCAAATGATCTTAACTTTGAAATTGTGATATCTCAGTTTATTCCCCTAATGCTTGGAAGATATTTGCCTCTTCTAAGAGGTCTTCATTATTTTTTCAAGCTCTCATGTATTGTCTGCTTTTTTTTCACATAGTTTCCCCCAAATCAGTCTTCTGCCCCAGGACTTCATGCAATTGCTTAATTCATTTAGACCCATTTTCCTGTTGCTACACTGCCCCTCTATTTCTTCATATTTTTTATAGATAGATTATCATCAGAACCAGAGTCCAAACCTACCAGTCCTTCAATAGTAAATGCATTCCTTACACTGACACTCATTGCTTATATATATATATTCTGCTTTCTCTTGATTGGGGATGCCATAGAGCTGCCTTTCTTTCTTACTAGTCCATCAATTCTATATTTTATTAAATGAACTTCTTTTTTTGATAAAATCCATGCGTTTATGTAATATCTTCTTTCATGTGGTCTTAATCATCCTCCTCTGAGACATTCTCTTCAATTTTACTCTGAGATCATCACAATCAAAACACAGGAGTAAATTAGAGAGACAATAGAAACATTTCCATGAACAGAAGACCTAAGACCACACAGAAACAGACTAAATATATGGCAGGTGTGGGGGCAGAAGTGTTCATAATGTATTTCAAGGTAATTAAATGGAAGGTGGTGGTCTATGATCAGAAAAAAAAAAAAAAAGAAAGAAAGAAAGGGAGAGAGACAATTAGTGAATAGGGGCACTGACTCTATACCCAATAGTGAGGAGTATAAATCAATTCAAGTGTTCCAAAAGGCAATTTGACAATTTTTATCCATCCTCATTACCCTCTGAAAATCTTCTAGGAAAAATTTGCCCCAAATTAAAATACAATAGTTGCTCAAAGTTGGATTCAGATCATTGTCATCAGTGTAAACCACTTACTTTCTACTACAAAGACCACCGTCCTAGGCTGTATGCTTCTATTTTTTTTTTTTTCCAAGCCTGTACTGTTACTTCCTCATTTCCTCTTTACCCTGCCCACAATGGTTGGACTGATATTCCTGAGACATTAGCTTTTACATTTTACTTCCCTGTTGGAGAACCAGTCATTGTTACCTATAAACTAAATCATCAGCTTCTAAATATATCTAGCTATTTGCCACACTCTCCCTGACTTTCCACATCCAGGCAAAAATCTTGCTACTTTTCAGAATGAACTCTAACTTCTGTTCACCTATTCTGTTGTGTGGGCTGGTGATCTTCTGTTTGCCCTTCCATAACAAGTTTCCACCATATCTATCCTATTCTTTGACATGAAGTCTGACTAGCAGGGGTGGGGTAACAGGGATCCCACACCTACTGGCTTTTAGTAGAGTTTGCTCAGTGGGAAGATTTGATGAGAGATCAGAGAAATGAAGGGTAGTGGAGTTAAGAGTATATATATTCCCTCTTAATGAGGTCACTTTAAGCTGATTTTTTTTCCTTTGAGAGAGGTCTCTGCTTTTCCAACTCAATATAAAATTATTCTCTCTGGATTCTGATTACCTCTTCCACTCTTAATGCCTCACTTGGAGTATAGTAACAGGGCTGCTTCTACTGGCCTTGCACACCTGCATTGTTACTGGTGATTTGTCTTAGCTTAACACATATCTTTTCAGTTAAATCATTTGTAAATGAGCCACCTTCAAATTGTCCTTATTTGAGTATGTCTTCTGCTGTCTTTGGGATCCTGACTGAAACAAAGCACTTTTCAGGTTCTGTTTCACTTTTATTTTTGTTTTTTAAGATCTTTGGTAGATTCTGATACCTAATGCTAATGACCTTGTGGACCATAATGGGGTTTTTGGACTGTATCCTAAGAACACTAAACAGTAAGACATCAATAAAAAAGTTTAAGGAGAGGCAAGATGTTTATAAGATTTTTGTGAAAGTATAACTTTCTTTGGTAAAAACTTGATTTATAGGGAGACATAGTGAGAGAGATTAGTTAGTAGCTGTTGCCATTGTCAAACCAAATGTTTTCAGATTGGACAGAAGCTTTAAAAATGAAAGAATTTGGTGAGGGATCATATATCAGAAATAGGAGCTAATTACAAATTCTTGGCAGAATAATGGCTCCCCAAAGATGTCTGCATCCTAGTCTCTAGAACCTACATGTTACCTTACATAGCAAGAGGGAATTAAGGTTACTAGTCAGCTGCCTTTAAAATATGGACATTATCTTGATTCACCAAGGTGGTCTTAATAGCATCACCAGAGTCCTATAAATGTAGAAAGACAGAAGAGTGAGAGCTGGAGAAATATTTGAAGACACCACACACCTCGTTTTGAAGATGGAGGAAAGGGCCAGTAGCCAAGGAAAACAAGTAGCCTCAGGTCGCTGCACAAGGCAAGCCCATAGCTTCTCCCCTGGAGCCTTCAGAAGGAATGCAGCCCCATCAATGCTTGGATTTCAGCTCCACGAGACCCCTTTGAGATGCAGATACTGATCTTCTGGATTACAAGATAATAAATGTGTGCTCTTTTAAGCCACAAAGTTTGTAGTAATTTGCTACAACAGAAATGGAAAACCAACATGCTAGATTCTCCTTTTGTGCAACAAAGTTGATGGTGACATTGTGTACTGGCATAAGGAACATCAAAAGAGGACCCAGTTCAGGTGCAAGGTGAAAAATTAAGTTTGGATATGCACATAAATGCTTTTGGAGATATCAAGTAGCCACAAAATTATATGAAAAGAAGGCTTAGAGGTACATATTTGGCAATAATATTAGCTTTCACTAATTGAACTCATTAGGTTTCAGGCACTATTATAAGCACTAGATATAACACTATACACAGACATTCACACACATAGGAATGGTCGTCGTAGCAATATAAACTTGTTCAGAGAGTTAAATATATATATTCCATAGCTATAGGATTAGAGGCTTGTTTAGTTCTCTTATCTCCTCATCTGTTAAACAGGGTTAGCAGTTGCAACATGTGAAGTTTAAAAGGATATATACACATGCACATATATATATACACATAGATTATATGGAGATATATGTGTATGTATATCTGTATTCCTAGTAACCCTTCATCCCTTCACAAGATGGTAAGATGGTCTACGCCAGTGTTTGCCACCACTGCATGGATGAGAATTTTCTGTGTATAGGTGTAACTGAACTGGGGTAAGGAGGAGACAGACCTTTCTAGAGACTTCAGAGGGACAGTGGAGGAGAGTCCAGCACTGTGCCTTCAGAAATTGCAGGAGCTGATGGCCAATAGGGAGGGATGTGTGTGCAGAGGGAAAGGAGAAGAAGTATTCAGAGGAATGAAGAGGGCCTGTCCCAGGATCTGGGGAAGCAGAGCTTTATGAATGGCCACCAGTATCAGAAGTTCCTAAGACATCTACTAAAATGATTAAAAATGGGCACCCAATTTTACTTTGACCTCTAGGTGGAAGAGGTTGCCTACTTTTTCACATACTAGCCCATACAGTAAATTATTTTATTTAAACTTCTACTTGAACAATTTCAAAGACGTATAAGTGGGGAAAATAGTATAATGTGTTCATCACATAGATGACATTAATAGTTGTACATTCTTTTGCTTCATCTCTTCTTTCTGAAATGTTTAATAAAATTATGGTATCATGTTTATCCCTCATTATTTTGGCTTCTGTTTATAACCTATAACGACACTGCTTTATGCAACCACTGCACCATCATTAAACTCAATAAAATAAACAGTTCTGTATTATAATCAAATACCAAGTCTATAGTCAAACATCTTCCCTCTTGTCTCAAAAATGACCTGACCAATAGCTTATTAAATAGATTAAATTTTAGTTTTTGCAAATTTAAAAATACTTGCAGATGAATATTGTGTCTAGTTGTTTTGTTTGCATTTGGTTCTTAATAAAATTTAGTATATTTTCTCACCATTTGTATTTCTGTTTCAGTGTACTGGATTCTCTCTCTCTCTTTTTTTTTAGATTTTATTTATTTATTTACTTGACAGAGGAAAAAACAGCTAGAGAGGGAACAAAAGCAGGGGGAGTGGGAAAGGGAGAAGAAGGCTTCCCACTGAGCAGGGAGCCCAAGCGGGGCTCGATCCCATGATCCCAGGATCAAGACCTGAGCTAAAGGCAGGCGCTTAATGACTGAGCCACTCAGGCACTCCCAGTGTGCTAGATTTTCTTACTTGAGTTTTTTCCTATGGGATGCCTCTGTTTATTAATATTTGTAAAAGTTCTATGAAATATATTTTATTTATAATTATATAAATATAAAATATGTGTAAATTATACCTTTAGTTTTTCAGTATCTTTTAATAAAATCTATCTTTAGTATCAATGTTTTTAATATTTTCTTCAAATTTAATTTTTTTTGAAATTTATGTCATAATTAGTAATGCCTTCCTTTTCAAGTAAGATCCAAATCAACCACTTATGCTTTCCTTAGAATTTTCTAAGTGCATTATTATATTTAAAATTTTAACTGGACTGCTATTGTAGTATAAAGGGAGAAGGATTCAACATTTTTTTCCTCTTTTCCCAAACTTAGAGGGTCACATCATTTGTCTAAACTATTATCCTTTTTCCCCCCAGTATTTATTTAAGGCTGTGTGAAATCTTTAAGTCATTTCATTGATTCTTATGTCTCTTTGAATTCCAAAAAAAAAAAAAAAAGCTTTGTATGGTCTATTATGTAGTAGGCATATTTCTTTCCTGCACATTAATTTTTAAAAATTTTTCCTATCAATTTTACTGTATTATTTTCCAAGTCTGTTTCCCTTATTGTCTGCCCTTATCGTCTTTTCTGTCTCCCAGGTGCGCCCTCTGACTTACACACACACACACACACATACCCCACCTCAGATATACATTATAAACTATTGGTGGGTTGATACATTTTCTATGCTTGTATAAACTAATAAACTTCCTATAAACTAAGAAACTAAGAAACTCATTTGAAATGGAAATGTAAAGATCATGGCAGGGAGTACTAGTGTCTTTACAATGTTGAGTTTTCTTATCCAAGACCTGTCAGTAATGTGCTCTACTTTATTCAAAACTTCTTTGTATTGCTGAATAGAGTTTTAAGTTTTTCTTCTTATAGTATTTTTTTTTAACTAACTTTATTCAGACCCATGACATTTTTTTCTGGTCACACATGTGAAAGGAGCTTCTAATGCCATTATATTCTCTAAATTGTTATTGTTTGTATAAATGAGATATATTGACACTCTATTGGATTCCTATTTTTTCGTTCCTTTTTTTCTTCTCTCATATGTTTTCTGACACGTATCTTCAAACAATAATGATTTTGTTTCTTTCAACCCTTATTTCCATCTCTTACTTTATACTCTTAACTAATTGCTTTGACTGGTATAGTCATGATACTGATAAATCATTTTTGAATGTTTCCAGGCACTGTCTGTATATGTGCATTTGTATGTGTGTGTTTATGAATGAGAGAGAGAGAGAGGTTATGTTCAAAATTCCTATCTGTTTCTATTATTTTAAGAATATACAATCAGAAATGACTGTTGGACATTTTTTCTAGAGCATTTTAGTAGCCTTTGTAGTTAATCTCATTAATTTTTATCTTTCAAAAAATGTGCCAAAGTGCGGTATATCCCTTCAACAGAATATTATTCAGCCATAAAAAGGAATAAAATCTTGCCAATTGTGACAAAATGGACGGACCTAGAGGGTATTATTCTAAAATGAAATGTTGGACAGTGAAAGACAAATACCATATGATTTCACTTATATTTGGAATTTAAAGAACAAAACAAATGAATGAACAAACAAAAAACAGCAACAGACCCACAAATACTGAAAACAAATTGGTGGTTGCCAGAGGGGTGGAGGGCAGAGAGATAGGCAAAACGGATGAAGGGGAGTGGGAGGTATAGGCTTCCAGTTCAGGAATGAATAAGTCATGGGGGTGAAAGGTAAAGAATAGGGACTATGGTCAATGGTATTGTAATAGTAATAGTGTTGTAATAGTGTTGCATGGAGACAAATGATAGCTACGTCTTTGGTAAGTATAGTTAGTATAATGTATCAGCTCACCAAATCACTATTTGAGGTTGTACACCTCAAATTAATATAGTATTATGTGTCCATTATAGTTCAATACGAAAAATACACATTTATAGAAAGTGATAGCTATAGATTTTAGAAGGGCATTTTTCTGTAAAATCTCACATCAGTTTCATTTTAGTAAAAATCTATGTGCAACTCAAAAATGAAATCCTAGAGGCTCTATAAAAAAGTTAGGAGGGGGCGCCTGGGTGGCTCAGGTGTTAAGCATCTGCCTTCAGCTTGGGTCATGAACCTGGAGTCCCAGAATCGAGCCCCATATCATGCTCCCCACTTGGTTGGAAGCCTGCTTCTCCCTCTCTCACTCCTCCTGCTTGTTCCCTCTCTAGTTGTGTTTCTCTCTGTCAAATAATAAAATCTTAAAAAAAAAAATAGGAGGGCACCTGGGTAGCTCAGTTGGTTAAGTATCTTCCAGACATTTAGTCTCTGGTCATGATCCTAGGATCCTGAGGTCAAGTCCCACACTGGGCTCCCTGCTGAGCAGGGAGTCTGTTTTCCCTCTGCACCACTCCCACCCTCCTCTAGTGCATGTGCACATTTTTCTCTCTTTCACCCACAGAAATAAATAAAATCTTAAAAAATATTCTTTTTTAAAAATTTTATTTATTTTTATTTATTTGACAAAAACAAAAACAAAAACCCACAGCTAGAGAAGGAACACGAGCAAGGGGAGTGAGAGAGGGAGAAGCAGGCTTTCTTCCAAGCAAGGAGTCCCATGCAAGGCTCCATCCTGGAACTCTGGGATCATGAACTGAGCTGAAGGCAGATGCTTAACGACTGAGCCATCCAGGCACCCCTTAAAAATTTTTTCTTAAAAAAGTTAGGACTAATAATGGATTCAACAAAGTTGCAAGATAAAAAAAAAAGTCAACACACAAAAATTAATTGTCTTTCCATTCACTGACAAGGAACTATCTATAAAGGAAATTAACAAAACATTTCCATTTACAATACCTTGAAAAAGAATAAAATACTTTGGAATAACTTGATCAAGGAGGTGAAGACTTACACATTCAAAAACCATAAAACATTTTTGAAAGAAATTGAAGTAAACACAGATAAATGCAAAGACATTTCCAAAAAAACACATAGATTCTACAACTTTAACTGTTGTTTTACAGTTTATATTATCTCTATTTCTTAAGATATGATTGTTTGCCTTTCCTTTCTTGCTGTATGATTAGGTTACCTTTTAAAATCTAACTCAAAAAGCTAGATGTTATTAGATTTTTAAAAATATTTTATTTATTTATTTGAGAGAGAACGAGGGAGAAACAGCATGAATGGGGTGAAGGACAGAGGAAGAAGTAGGCTCCTTGCTCAGCAGGGATGATGTGGGACTCTGGGATCATGACCCTAGCTAAAGGCAGATGTTTAACCGAGAGCCTCTCAGGCACCTTAAGCTACACGTTATTAGATTTTAAAAATCAGTACCTAAATTTATATATCAAGGGTGTTTTTATTACCTATTTACTAGGTCATTATTTTGTGTGTGTGTTTTATTGTTTTTTTTTCTTTCAACTGCATTGTTCTTTTTCTTAATGATTTTGAAAAAGAGTCATTCATTTTTTCTCTCTTGTTTAATAATGCAAGTGTTTAACATTCTGTAATGTCTTTTCATATAATTTTAATGCTTGATTTCATATTCAGAGACTTTATTTTTGCTATTTTTGTAGTGTACAGTTGGAATTTTGATTTTCTCTGCAATTCAGAAGTTGCTCAAGAGAAAGTTTTGAAATATTTCCAAGTAGATGAGTCTTAAAACTTTTCTAATTATGCTATTATTTACCAAAGTCATTATATGGTACTCTATAATATTTCTACTTATAAATAACAAAACACATGGATATTTTTACTCAGACCATCTATTCAAATATATTTTGAGTGGCTCTTTCTATTTTCTTATATTGTTTAGTCCCTGAGTGTGCTATTTTTTTTTTATCTTATTTGAAGTCTACTTTTCTATCTACTCTGGTTGCCAAGAGAAGCAGAGCAGGGCTAGAAGAAAAGAGAAGAGAGACAATGCTTTATGGCTTTGAATACGGAATGCTTTATCATCATTGGAAAAGAGATTTTCAAAAAGTGTTTTCCATGTGTTTTTTAAAATGATTAGTTTTAATGATTAGCTTAATCATTTTTCAATGATTTAGTTCTTTCTCTGTGCTCATTCCTGCACTTCTCCTAGCCAGGGTAAAATAAATGGCAAATTAGACAATTTTCCCTTTATCCTTTGAGGCACTGATTGTCCACTATGGCAGGTGTTGTTGTTGTTGTTGTTATTGTTGTTGTTGTTTTTCTAAAGAAGCTTTCAGTTTCTTTACATCTGTGTCACAAATGCAATTCTTTCACTTCACATCCTTCCTTACAAAGCTATTAGCAAGGTGTCTGCTTTACTTTGTCTTTAAGGATTTGATCTTCTCGCCTTATTGTTTCATTAGTAAAAGTTGAATCATATGTGATTTTGTAATAAAGGTACATTATTAAATTATGTTGGTGTATTTTTCTAGGTTTTGGAGGAAGTGGATGCAAATCTGCTTTTGTGTCATTATTTCTTCCCTTTTTCATAATCTTGTTCTTGGCCATTAAGTGATGACAAAGGCTAATCAAGCAAGCTATAATTTTCATCATGGAAATTAAAGACCCTGTGGTCTTTGAGCCTATTGAAAAGACTCCTGTACATCACAGGAAGCCCTTTGCCACGGTGCAGATAGGATAGCACCATCTTTTCAAATTATTGTTCTCTTCTATCATAACAGAGTAACTATCCACATTATATGACAGCAGCGGGAAAGAACATTATGGTAAAGACATGATAAATTAATTCAATAGTAAAGATTTATTGAATTCTAACTAGAGGACATGACTTAGGAAATGATGAGCAAAATAGACATCACAGTGATGCAGCTTACACTCTAGTGAAACAGATGGGCATATAGTCACACAAACTATAGGAAATTACAATTATGTTAATTGCTAGTGAAAAGATGCACATATTGCTAAATGCTATAATGCTGAGATTAAATCTTATCTGAAAAATTAGGGAAAGCTATTTTGAACAAGTAAAAATTGAGCTGAAGTCTAAAGGAATAAATAGTTAACTAGGGAGAAAGAAAGTTTTTATGTTAAGGGAGAATGCTTTTAGCAATTCAGGTTTCAGGTAAAGAGGAAGGAAGAGTATGTGTAAAGACACTGTGGTGGAGAAGAACATATAGCATTGAGAAACTGGGAAAAGTGCCACAGTAGCAAGAATAAAAGAACTGGAGTGTGGGTGATATAAATTGAAGATGTGGAAAGGACATAGTATAAATTGAAGCCGAAGAGGTATGTATGGGCCAAATAGTGCAAAACCCAAAGAATGTTTTAAGAAATTTAAACTTAGTCTAAAACAATGGAAAATGATAAACAGTTACCAGAAAGAAATGAAAAGGAGAGTTTTTTTAAATACAACTTTAGCTTTTGAATGTATAGATGATTGGCAGAATTAAAGATACATCATTCTTCATAGTAACCAATCCCTTATCTTTTAAAACCCATATATTCTTCTCAAGATAAGCTCAGACAATTAAAACAGAAAAGAAGAAGAAGAAGAAGAAGAAGAAGAAGAACAACAACAACAACAACAACAACAACAACAACAACAACAACAACAACAAGCAGAAGCAGCAAAAGAAGAAGGAGGAGGAGGAGGAGGGGGAGGAGGAAGAGGAAGAAGAGGATGAGGAAGAAGAGGATGATGATGATGATGATGATGATGATGATGAGGGGCCCAGTTAGGAAGGAAAGAATATAGATTCTTAAAACATAATCTTGTTAATTGCAAACCTAACCACCTTTTTGTTGGTATTGTTTGCGTTACTGTTTTTCACTACAAATAGTGATGGCCCTCTTCTTTAATACAGGACTTAATCAATTATAACGTTATGTACTCTGAAGTCTAAAGTATAATGGTTTTTATATAGTAAGAGCTAATGTGATCTTTTTTGAACAAGTGTAGCTATTTCTGAATATTTTTGTCAGACTTTCCAAGAGGTAGTCTAAATTAATGAGCCCTAGTTGTTTGAAATAAATTAGGCTTTCTGAGAGACAATGGAATAGACATAAAAGATCACTTCCTTTGAAAAATTCATTCTTCAAGTGTACCATAAGAAAATCCCAGACCAATGCACAGGGGAGAATTTTATTGTCAGCCAGTCTGGTAGGCCCCAACTTGAAGTAGTTGAATTCAATGAAATATATAAATTAATTTTTTCTGTGTTATAGTGTATTGTTACAGCTCCAAAAAATTAGAACTACATCTCCAGATCTTTGTCTTTCCCCACTCAATTGGCTCTTGTTATAAGAATATTATTATCTTTTTAAATTACTTAATTATTATAAAGCATCACCCACTTCAAAGCTCTTGATGAAATTATTTCTTTAAAAGTACCATTTATGTGCTGTGATGTAGACAGGTAGCCATGATCAATATTTACCTTGTATGGCAACTATCCCAGTTTAAGAGATATGCATAGCATTTGCCTTATAGAAAGACAAATAAATGGCAGTGAAGAGAGAAAAGAAGAAAAAGAACAAAGAAAAGTTAAGAAAAATGACTTTTATTTTCATCTCTTTATAGCTATACAATATATAAAATATATAAATACATTAGGGGTGAACACACTGAAAGTTGGCTCTCAAGATTCCTACCTTCTTATTCATGCCCTGTGAAATTTCTGCCCCTTGACTCTCCTTGGGACCCGTGACTTGCTTCTAATCAATAGAATATGGAAAAGGTGATAAATGTCCCTGTCATCATAATCTTACATAAGATCTTAACCCATTTTACTTGGACACTTTCATGCTTTGAGAGGCAAACAGTTACCTTTTTTAATTATTTAAATTCAACTTAAGTAGCATAGACTATATTATTTGTTTCAGGGATAGAGTTTAATGTTTTATTCTTTGCATATAGCACCCAGGTTCATTACAGCAAATGCCCTCCTTAATACCAATCATCCAATGACTCCATCCCTCACCCACATCTTCTCCAGCAACCCTCAGTTTGTTTCTTACAGTTAAGAGTCTCTTATGGTTTTCTTCCCTCTTCATTTTCATCTTATTTTATTTTTCATTCCCTTCCCCTATATTCATCTGTTTTTTTAATTACACATATGAGGGAAATCATATAGTATCTGTCTATCTCCAACTGACTTATTTTGCTTAGCGTAATACCCTCTAGTTCTATCCATGTTGCTGCAAATGGCAAAATTCCATTCATTTTGATGGCTGAGTAATATTTTATTGTATTAATATACCACATCTTGTTCATCCATTCATCAGTGGATAGAAATCTGGGCTCTTTCCATATTTTGACTATTGTGGACACTGCTGTTATAAATAGAGGAAGCATGTGTCCCTTCGAATTGGTATTTTTGTATCTTTGGGGTAAACACCTAATAGTTCAATTGCTAGGTCATAGGCTAGTTCTATCTTTAACTTTTAAAGAAACCTCATATCTTTTTCAGAGTGGCTGCACCAGTTGGAATTCCTGTCAACAGTGTAAGAGAGTTCCCCTTTCTCTGCATTGTCACCAACATCTGTTTCCCAACTTGTTAATTTTAGTCATTCTGCCTGGTGTGACATGGTATCTCATTATGGTTTTTATTTGTATTTCCCTGATGCTGAGTGATGTTGAACGTTTTTTCATGTGTCTGTTAGCCATCTGTATGTCTTCTTTAGAGAAATGTCTGTTCCTGTCTTCTGCCCATTTCTTGACTAGATTATTTGTTTTTTGGGTATGAGTTTATAAGTTCTTTACAGATTTTGGATACCAACCCTTTATCTGATAAGTCATTTGGAAATGTCTTCTCCCATTCCATAGGTTGCCTTTTAGTTTTATTGACCCTTTCCTTTGTTGTGCAAAAGCTTTTTATCCTGCTGAAGTCCCAATAGTTCATTCTGTTTTTGTTTCCCTTGCCTTTGGAGATCTGTCTAGCAAGAATTTGTTGTGGCTGGCGAGTTAAAGAGTTGTTGTATGCATTCTCTAGGATTTTGATGGCTTCCTGTCTCACATTTAGGTCTTTTGTCCATTTTGAGTGTATTTTTGTGTATAGTGTAAGGAAGTATTCAGTTACATTCTTCCACATGTGGCTGTCCAATTTTCCCAACACTATTTGTTGAAGAGATATTCTCCCCTTTTGATATTCTTTCCTGCTTTGTAAAAAATTAATTGGTTATAGAGTTGAGGGTCCATTTCTGAGTTCTGTTCCATTGATCTATGTGTAATTTTTGTGCCAGTATCATACTGGTGTCTTGATGATTACAGCTTTATAATACAACTTGAAGTCCAAAATTGTGATGCCTCCAGCTTTGGTTCTCATTTTCAACATTCCTTTGGCTATTCAGAGTCTTTTCTGGTTCCATACAAATTTTAGGATTGTTTGTTCCAGCTCTGTGAAAAATACTGATGGTATTTTGATAAGGATTGAATTGAAAGTAGAGATTTCTCTAGGTAGCATAGATATTTTAACAATATCTGTTCTTCCAATCCATGAACATGGAATGCTTTTCCATTTCTTTGTGTCTTCCTTAATTTCTTTCATGAATGTTCTATAGTTTTCTTTTTTTCTTTTTAAAATATTTTTTCTTTATTTGACAGAGAGAAAGAGATCACAAATAGACAGGGAGGCAGGCAGAGAAAGAGGGGGAAGCATGCTCCCTGCTGAGCAGAGAGCCTGATGTGGGGCTTGATCCCAGGACTTTGAGATCATGACCTGAGCCAAAGGCAGAGGCTCAACCCTCTGAGTCACCCAGGAACTCCAGAATGTTCTATAGTTTTCATAGTTCATATGCTTTACATCTGTGGTCAGGTTTATTCCTAAGCATCTTATGGTTTGGGGGCAATTGTAAATGAGATAAGTTCCTTGATTTCCCTTTCTTCTGCCTCATTGTTAGTGTTGAGAAGTGCAATGACTGTGCATGAATTTCATATCCTGTGACTTTGCTGAATTCCGGTATTAGTTCTGGTAAATTTTTTGGTGAAGTCTTTTGGGTTTTCTACATAAAGTACCATGCCATCTGCAAAACGTTAAAGTTTGTCTTCTTCCTTGCCTATTTGGATGCTTTTTATTTCTTTTTGTTGTCTGACTGCTGAGGCTAGGACTTCCAGTACAATGCTGAACAACAGTGGTGGTTGCAATGGCCATCCCTGTCATGTTTCTCACATTAGGAGAAAAGCTCTCAGTTTTTCCCTGGTAAGAATGATATTTGCTTGGGCGCCTGGGTGGCTCAGTTGGTTATACGACTGCCTTCTGCTCAGGTCATGATTCTGGAGACCTAGGATCGAGTCCCACGTCGGGCTCCCTGCTCAGCAGGAAGCCTGCTTCTCCCTCTCTCACTCCCCCTGCTTGTGTTCCCTCTCTGGCTGTGTTTCTCTCTGTCAAATAAAATCTTTAAAAAAAAAGAAGAAGAATTATATTTGCTGTAGGTCTTTTATATATGGCCTTTATAATATTGAGGTATGTTCCCTCTGTTCCTATTAGGCACAGAGTTTTAAGTGAGAAAAAATTCTATATTTTGTCAAGTGATTTTTCTGCATCTATTTAGAGAATCATATTGTTCTTGACATTTCTTTTATTAATGTGGTGTATCATATTAATTGATATGTGGATGTTGAACCACTCCTGCAGACCAGGAGTAAATCTCATTTGGTCATGGTGAATAATCCTCTTAATGTACTATTGAATCATATTAACGAGTGTATTGTTGAGAATAGTCACACCTGTGTTCATCAAGGATATTGGTCTATAGTTGTACTTTTTCAGTGGGGTCTTTTTCTGGTTTGGGGATGAAGGTAATGCTGGCCTCATAGAAAGAGCTTGGAGGTTTTTTTCAGTTTTCTTAAGAAGGCCTAATGATAAGACACAGATGATGGCCTCTACCTGACAGCCAACAGGAGATGGAGGTTCCCAGTCCAGTCGCCAAGGGAATAAATGCTGCCAAAAACCACATGACCTTGGAAGTGTATTCTCCCAAACTGAGCTTCAAAGGAGACTGCAGCTCCAACCAACACCTTGATTTCAACCTTGTGAGGTTCTGACACAGACCACCCACTTAAATTGTCCAAGACTCCTACCCATTAAACTCTGAGGTAATAAAGGAGTGTTCAGCCACAGGTTTGTGATAACATTGTTATACAGCAGCATATACTAAATTTAACATTTAATGTAATTTTATATAATGTATATATTTTTTAACTTTGAATGTAACTCATTTTTTATAATAATTTATTTTATTTTTTTCAGTGTTCCAAGATTCATTGTTTATGCCCCACACCCAGTGCTCCATGTAATACATTTCTCAATACCGATGACCAGGCTCACCAATCTCCCCACACTCCTCCCTTCCAAAACCCTGAGTTTGTTTTTCAGAGTCCAAAGTCTCTCATGCTTCATCTTCCTCCCTGATTTACCCCAGTTCACATTTCCATTCCTTCTTCTACTATCCTCCCTGTTAGTCCTTATGCTCCACAAATGAGTGAAACCATATGATACTTGATTTTCTCTGCTTGGCTTATTTCACTCAACATAATCTCCTCCAATCCCATCCATGTTGCTACAAAAATTGGGTGTTCATTCTTTCTGATGGAAGTGTAGTATTCCATTGTATATATGGACCAAAGCTTCTTTATCTATTTGTCTGTTGAAGGGCACGTTAGCTCTTTCAACAGTTTGGCAATTGTGGCATTGCTGCTATGAAGACTGGGGTAGCATATGGCCCTTCTTTTCACTACATCTATATCTTTGGGATAAATACCCAGTAGTACTATTGCAAGGTCATAGGGTAGCTCTATTTTTAATTTTTTCAGAAATCTCCACACTATTTTCCAAAGTAGCTGCATCAACTTGCATTCTCAACATTGTAAGTGGGTTCCACTTTTTCCAAAGCCTCTCCAACACTTGTTATTTCCTGTCCTATTAATTTTGGCCATTGTCACTGGTGTAAGATGGTATCTCAGTGAGGTTTTGATTTGAATTTCCTTGACGGCTAATAATGATGAACATTTTTTCAAGTGTCTGTTAGCCATTTGTATGCTTTCTATAGAGAAGTGTGTTCATGTCATCTGCCCATTTTTGATGTGATCATCTTTTTTTGGGTGGGGTGTTGAATTTGAGAAGTTCTTTATAGATCTTGGATATCAGCCCTTTGTCTGTAGCTTCATCTGGAAATATCTTCTCCCATTGCATGAATTGCCTCTTTGTTTTGTTGACTATTTCCTTTTCTGTGCAGAAGCTTTTTATTTTGATGAGATCCCAAAAGTTCATTTTCACTTTTGTTTGCTTTGCCTTTGGAGACGTGTCTTGAAAGAAGTTGCTGTGGTCGATGTCAAAGAGGTTACATCCTATGTTCTCCTCTAGGAATTTGATAGGTTCCTGCTTCATGATGAGGTCTTTCATCCATTTTGAGTTTATCTTTAGTTGAGTTTGGTCACGTTTCATGCATTCTTCTATGCATAGTTGTCCAATTTCCCCAGCACCATTTATTGTAGAGACTGTCTTTTTTTCCACTGGATATTTTTTTTCTGCTTTGTCGAAGATTTTTTGACCATAGAGTTGTGGGTCCATATCTGGACTCTCTACTCTGTTCCATTGGTCTATGTGTCTGTTTTTGTGCCTGTACCATGATGTCTTGGTGATCACAGTTTTGTAATAAAGCTTGAAATCAGACAATGTGATGCCTCCAGCTTCTTTTTTCCTTTTCAACATTTCTTTCACAATTTGGGGTCTTTTCTGGTTCCAGATAAATTTTACCATTGTTTGCCCCAGCACTTTGAAAAATGGTGGAGTTTTGATTGGGATGGCATTGAAGGTATAGATTGCTCTGGGCAGTATAGACATTTTAACAATGTTTATTCTTCCTATCCTTGAGCAAGGAAAGCTTTTCCATCTTTTTGTATCTTTAACTTCTTTCATGAGTGTTCTGTAGTTCCTTGAATACAGTTCCTTTATTTCTTTAGGCAGGTTTATTCCAAGGTATCTTATAATTTGGTAAACTATTTCCCTTCTTGTGTGCAGGGTTGGATTAATTTGTTGCTAATTTTCCAGGTATTTAAGGCATAAAGAGAGTTGATGTATTTGAGATTTTTCAATTTTTTTTTAAGTGAGGCTTGGATGCCTATGCATTTTCCCCTTAGGACCACCTTTGCCATATGCCATAGGTTTTGGATCAATGTATCTTCATTCTCCTTGATTTCCATGAAATATTTAAATTCTTCTTTGATTTCTTAGTTAATCCAAACATTCTTGGGCAGGATAGTCTTTGGCTTCCAAGTGTTTGAATTCCCTATAAACTTTTTCTTGTGTTTGAGTTCAGTTTCAAGGCATTGTGGTCAGAGAATATGCAGGGAATACTTTCAGTCTTTTGGTATTGGTTGAGTCCTGATTTGTGACCTTGTATGTGGTCTATTCTAGAGAAAGTTCCATGTGTACTTGAGATGAATGAATATTCTATTGTTTTAGGATGGAATGTCCTGAATATATATATGAGATCCATATGGTCCAATATGTTGCTCAAAGCTTTTGTTTCTTTGTTAATTTTCTGTTTAGATGATCTGTCCATTGCATCTTATTGGATCTGTCCAATAAGAGTTGAATATTAAGATGTCCTAAAATTAATGTATTCATATTAATATGGCTGTTTATTTTGCTTAACAGTTGGTTTATGTAGTTCACTGCTCCCATGTTGGGCGCATAAATATTTATAATTATTAGATCTTCTTGGTGGATATATCCTTTAAGAATGATGTAGTGTCCTTCTGTATCTCTGACTACAGTCTTTAGATTAATATCTAATTTATCTGATATGAGAATTGTTACTTCAGCTTTCTTTTGTGGTCCACTGTCATGAAAGATGGTTCTCCATCCCATCACTTTCAGTCTGGATGTATCTTTAGATTCAAAGTGTGTCTCTTGTAGAGAGCATATGGACAGGTCCTGTCATTTTATACAGTCTATAACCCTGTGCCATTTTATTGGAGCATTTAGGCCATTCACATTGAGTGATTATTGAAAGATATGTTTTTATTGACATCATGTTGCCTGTGAAGTCCTTGTTTCTATAGATTGTAAATTTCTGTTCTGTGTCACTCTTGGGTTCTTTCTTCTTTTTTAGGACCCTCCCCCCCTTAATATTTCTTTTAGTGCTGGCTTGGTGGTCATATAGTTTTTTAGACCTTGTCTGTCCTGGAAACTCTTTATCTCTCCATCTATTTTGATAGTTGACCTTGATGGCTGGAGTATCCTTGGCTGGATTTCTTTTTCATTTAGTGCCTTGAATATGTCTTGCCAGCCCTTTCTAGCTTGCCAGCTTTCTGTGGACAGGTCTGACGTTATTCTGATGATCCTCCCTCTGTACATAAGGAATCTCCTTCCCCCTAGTTGCCCTTAAGATATATTATTTGAATTTATGATTCATGAATTTCACAGTTATGTGACTGGAGGTTTTTCTAGTCTCATTGATCTTGGGGGGTGTTCTCTCTGCCTCTAGGTCATGAACACTTGTTTCACTCCCTAGATTAGGAAAATTTTTGTTCATGATTTGTTCAACTATATATTTTAGTCTTCTCTCTCTACTACCTCAGGGATCTCAATAATTCTGATATTGGAGTGTTTCATGACATCATTTATTTCTCTAATTCTATTTTCATGGGATTTTAGCTGTCCGTTCCAAGATTTCTCCTGCTCTTCCTTTTCAATCCATCTGCCTTCTGGATCATTAATGCGATCTTTTGCTTCACTTACCCTAGCTGTTAGAGTATTTAGATTAGGTTGGATCTCATCGATAGCATTTTTAACCTCTGCCAGGTCAGCTGTCACTTCTACCGTTAGAGATCCTATTTTGCTCTAATGTTCTTTTCCAACTTAGTCATCACTTGGATAATTGCTACCCTGAATTCCATTTCTGTCATATTGTTTATGTCCATATCCCATAGTTCTGTGACAGAGGTTGCAGTCTCTAAATTTTTCTTCTGTCAGGTGTTCCTCCTCCAAGTCATTTTGGTGAAAGGCGGTTGAGGAGATGTATAGCTGCATATATCAACCATGACCAGGCAAGTTGTCCATTAGAAGGTTTCAGAGCAATCAGAAGTCATCACCAAAGAGAAAGAAGAAAGAGAGAGGAAAAGAGAAAAAAAAAGAAAGAAAGAAAAGCCCCAGGCAAAATGGGTCCCAAAGGTAGGATTTATATGGCACAAAAACAAGAATAAACAAAAACACAGTCAAAAATAACAGAAAGGAAAAAAAAGAAGCAAAGCCCAGCCCAAACAACCCCCAAGAATGAGATTTATATAGTACAAAGGCAAAAACAAATACACAAAAACACTGACAGAAGAAGAAGATGGGAAGATGGTTATAAACCACTGATGTGGGTGAGGAAAGTATTTCAGTTCCTCCTGGGTGTATCCTGTTATTTTTGTTAGAGGACTCAACTTTCTAGAGACATAGGGAAATTAAGACTGGTTTATATATAGGAGTAGTATTGAATAGGAAAGTAGGATTATCTTGAAGCTTATATCTATATGTATATTTAAAAAAGAAAAAAGAAAGAAAGAAAGAAAGAAAGAAAGAAAGAAAGAAAGAAAGAAAGAAAGAAAAAGGTATATGTCTGAAAAAAGTTCAAGTTAAAAAAGTTATTATGGAATGTTGTATTAAACATCAAGTTGTAATAATAAGTAGGTTAAAAAGTAAAAGAAAAAGAATCACGAGAACAAATTTAAAATAAAGACAAAATTTTTGAAATGAAAAGAAATTTAAAAAATGTGAAATGAAAAGTGTATCTATAAAATATACAAGTTTTGGGGCAGTACCAGAAGCTTAATAAATTGTTTTTTTTCCCCAGATGTTGGAGTTTTACAGTTTTATTGAGACCCTTTGGTGGTTGTCCTCTTGTTCTTCTGGCTTGCCTTCTGGGGGAGGGGTCTGCTGCGTTGTTTTCCCGTCAATCTGGCTTAGGCTGAGTCACCCTGCCCCCTATCACGGGGCTGGGCTTTATGGAAACGGGTTTTTCAGCTTTTGCTTTCTGGAGGTTTTTGTTATTTTGTGGGGAGTCAGAACGAAGTAAGCTGTCCCCCCAGACCTCATTCTCAGGGAGAAGCCTCAGTTTGCTCCCCTTTGGATGGTTCAGAATACACAGTCTCCCCCCTGCAAACTCGCACACATACCACCACGTCTTACAGGTGGTGCGCACCCCAAGTTACTGCCCCAATGGTCACCTGAGGCTATGGCTTGTCTCTGCATCTCCTTGTCACAGAAACAGTGAGTGATAGCAGTTTTGGTGAGCCAGCCATTGCCGGAACTGCTGTCTGGAGCTGCACTCACACAGGTGTCCTCAACCCAGCGGTCCCACATGTCCCACGGATGGCTGCGGTAAGGGCCTCTGATGCGGGTGAAGGTGCACCCACCCCAAGTGGTGGTACAAGTGGCTCAAAGTCACAGTTTCAGGGACTCTATGCTGGGTTCACTCAGGTGCCGGGGAGCTCCATCTACTGCTGTCTGGGGACTGCAGGTTTATGTCTGTGCCTGTGGCCATCAGATTCCCCCAGTTGTCTCTTAAGACCCTTTGTTTTTGAGTGCTTTTAAACAGACTTCAAGTTGATCCTGGTCTCCAAGCACCGGGCACTTTCGAATTGTGATATTACTTTCCGATAGGTCGTTTCTGGTTGCTCCCTCCCCCTTCTGTTTATCCTCTGAAATCAGTCCCAATGCTCTGGCTCCACTTTACGTCTCCACTGATGATCTTTGTAGAGATCCAGAAGTGTGCAGTCTTACATATCAGGCTGATTTAATGGGTGTTCAGACTGTTCCGGTAGATATTTAGCTCACTTCAGGAGACCTCTTGAATCAGGGTCTCCTACTTCTCTGCCATCTTCTGATTAAGTCCCATTTATTATGTTTTTAATAGCTCACAGGGCACCTGGCTGGCTCAGTCAGTAGAACATGTGACTCTTATCTCAGGGTCCTGAGTTCAAGTTCTACCATGGGCATAGAGCTCACAGGAAAATGGTGCCACTGTCTTTCTGATAGTTTCCCTATCTTCATCAAGTCTTTGGAAATTTTCTGTGGTGCAAAAGGGCTCCCTAGCTCCTACTCCCTGAATCCTTCTCCTCCTCCCTTCCTCTTTTTCTCTCTCCCTCAGTCTCTGCCAGGAGCTCCTATATATTTATATTTTTAAATATGAATATTATTTTGTCTTAGGCATCACAGTAGGTTAACTTCCACCACTTCTTGCCTAAAAAGTGGCCAAAAATAACTCAAATGAATTTATGTTATTCAACACATATTTTTGAGTGATTTTTATTATTATAGTCTTGTATTTCTGGGATAACCCAAGCGGATCATCAATACTGAATTTAGAAGATTACACAGTTTTGGTGCAATGGAGGATTTGACTTTCTGAGGTTGTGTTTAAAAGTTTGACAGTGATGTACATAAGTGAATTTGACTTAAATTATAAAAACCAGAAAATGACAAAGAAAAAGGAAAGACACAGTTGCTTTATCATGTTTGATGTGTTTTTAAGAATATATTTATTTAATAATTACTCTTTAATAATGCTTCTGGACATAAAATTTCAGATTGATGATTGTCCTTATAATTTTAGAAATAAAATTGAAAAAATTTAACCTGTTTTCCTTTGGAGAACTTTGTGTCATTCTTACATTCTAATATTTACTTTTGCCTTTAAGATTTATTTTCCTGGGGTGCCTGGGAGGCTCAGTTGGTTAAGAGGCTGCCTTTGGCTCAGGTCATGATCCCGGAGACGTGGGATCGAGTTCCACATCGGGCTCCCTGCTCGGCGGGAGGCCTGCTTCTCCCTCTCTCACTCCCCCTGCTTGTGTTCCCTCTCTGGCTGTGTTTCTCTCTGTCAAATAAATAAAATCTTTCAAAAAAAAAAGAAAGATTTATTTTCCTTTAGTGTTCTACATTTTTCCAAGTAGGAGAGGATTCATTTTTATATACTGTGCTTGCGATCCATTATGCTTCCTAAATCTAAAAACTCATGCCTTTTGTTAATCCTGGAAAAGTATATCTTTGTTTCTTTGAATGCTCCCTTTTCCCCCAGTTCCTTGAATTCTTTTATCATGGAGCACTCATTATTGTGTATGCCAAGTTTTATTTTTATATTTTCTCTCACTTTTCTTAAATGGTTTTTACCTTTTAACTCTTTCTGTTTCTTTCTGTATAATGGCCTTACATCTATCTTCCACTTTGCCAACGATTTTATACTTTTTATGACTTGTATACATCATATCTAAGTATTTAAGTATACCTATGTGTATATATATGTACATATACAGATATACACAATCATAGAATTTTATGTAGTCCTTTTTCTTCTCTTCCTCTTGATAGTATTTTATTTATTTCTTACAGTTTTTTATTTACTTTTTAACATCAGTCTTTTTAATCTTATTTTAACAAATTGTTTAATAAACTAAATCACATGAATGACACTGTTTTCTGTATATCTTGATTCTCATGCATGAATCTTGTAATCGTCATGTGGACCTTGCACTCATGACAATCCTGTGATCTGGGCTAAGGATGCATGACTGTCTCTCCCAGGTGTTCCAGGAGTATGGACAGGTTCACGTTAGTTTCTTTGTTAAGAGTTTCCCGACCACCCATACTGTTTAAATAGGAATCTCAAATCCAGGCAAGGTGACCTAAGTAAATTCTAAGTAGATCTTGTTTTTGCTTTTGACCAACTTCAACCTCCTCCTTTGTCTTCCCTGCATCAACTGAAAGAGGTTTGTTTCTCGTGAGCACTTTGCACATGGACCTTTCTGATAGATCCCACTTTAAGAGGCAGACTCCTTTCCAGGGCCACCCTTTGAAAGGGCAGAATTTTCCATCCCTCTCCTTGATTGTGGAATATGGTTTCCTCTTATCCCCTTACTACAGGGAAGCTGCAGAAGTAGATTGTAGAAATACTTTTTCTGGTTTTATTTATTTTTATTTAGTTATTTTTTATTTATTTTTTATTTATTTATTTAGTTTTATTTTTTCCTTCCTGGTCCTTGGCAGTTTTCTTTGGAGGCTTCTTGAGGATATTTGTGCATTTAAAAGACTGTTATATTTTATCTAACCTTTCTAGTTATTTCAATATAGAGCTTTCTCAGGGTATCCAGTTTTCCAGAAAGCCTTTTAGAGGTGAAGGTAGCAGTTTAGCCCTGTCTCAAAGAGGTATTGCGCTATTAGCGATATGCATAGGATGTAAATACCCTTTCTCCATAACAATCTCTTTTGTAAAGTACAATACTTTTTCTGCTAGTATGATGCTGGGCTTTCAATTAACTTACTGTGAAAATCACTTACCAGCACAGAGACAGAAAATAAGCTGACATTGATAAAAATGTGCCCAAGTACATACTCCAGTTCCTTTTCTATGTAGTTTAAGAACATACAAAACAAGTCAGTGGTTATAGAAGCCAGATGGAGTTAACCTCTGGGTTTAGTGACTGGGTAGAGGTTCAAATGAAACATCTGGAGTGCTGCAATGTTTGCATCCTGATCATACTGCTGATTACACAAGTGTTTAATTATATACAAATTCATCACACTGTATACTTAAGATTATTATTCTTTATGCCATATTTGTTATAGCTCAATTTATCTGGGGAAGATGACTTAGATAAGCCATAATCAGAAATTTCAGAGCCATTAGATTGATCTTAATTCCACTTTATTTTTTACTTTATTTTAGCTTTTAAATCTTTAACTTTTAAATGTTAATGATTTCCTCAAAATTGAAGTCCCTACATTGTAGGAATTAATGCCCTTTTATAGAAGTGGAGATTGGAATTAAGAATCTGTATGAATTTGGGCGCCTGCGTGGCTCAGTCATTAAGCATCTGCCTTCAGCTCAGGTCATGATCCCGGAGACCCAGGATCAAGCCCTGCATTGGACTCCCTGCTCGGTGGGACGCCTCCTTCTCCTCTCACTCCCCCTGCTTGTGTTCCCTCTCTAGTTGTGTTTCTCTCTGCCAAATAAATTTTAAAAATATTAAAAAAAAAAGAAACTGCATACGTTAACATTCTTTCCATTCAGGTCTGGATAGACGTTATTAATCTATCATGGTTTCGTTTCTCCTGTTTCTGTGCAAAGCCCTGTAATCCTTCCGAATGTAGTTAATCTGGCAGCCATCACCAATTAATTAGGGCTGGAGAGAAGTAGCTGTATTTGCAACTGCCTGGACTGGATAATCTCTAAGGGAAGCCCAGTGTCATCTTTTATGGCTCTGAGTGACTTATTTTGGCCAACAATCATTAAGTTAGGAGACAAGCTTCAGGAGAAAGTGAATATTTATTGTTGACCTTTTGTTTCTCAAAGCAAGCCTTCCTATGGTGATTTGTTAATTGTCTATTCTTATATGAATTTGTTCTTGAAACTCAAGGTAATTCTGGTTTCTTTTCAAAGTCAGTCATCTCCAGGATGTTGTTTATGCTGAGTTGATCAATTTTAGTCAAGTACAGTAAGTAAAAAAAAAAAAAAAGCTAACATAGAAAACCATTGGCTCACAATTTATAATACTTTGGGAACATCTTGATCTACTCCACTCCAAGGTTTACTCCAATATCATCAGTATGAGTTGCTGCCTTTCTTTGGGCTGTTCTCATCAGAAGCTCCATGGTCTAGGTAAAGCATCACGGGTCTTTATTATATGTTTGGCAGAAGTGATAGAGGTATGGGGGAAAGTGGTAGTGGTAGAAAGCAGCCCCAAAAAAGGGAACATCCGTTTCTTTAGTTGTGCTTGGATTGCAATATCACGTGACTTAGGAGACCCAAACCTTTGTTAAACACTATTTTGAGGCCAATTATTTACTCTAATTACATTTCGAGGAAGATCTCTAAGAGGAATTAAATTTCAAAGTCAACTGATTTTGTGTTTTGCAGCTTTTATTGACGTCCATGATTTTCAATTATAAATTATTAATCCTTAAAGAAATGTCTCTGATATTTATAAGTCCATATATTACTTTTATTTTCATGCATACTATCTTTTAAAAGAAGCATGTTCGCTCAAGAACTTCATTTATTCAGTCATACATGTTTTGCCAACTTTTATAAACCACAGAATGTTGTTTTCTTCTTTTTTTCCCCCACAGAATGTTGTTTTCATTTGGGGTCCCCTACAAAGACAGTCTGAGCAATGGACTCCAGTACTGGAGGTTAATTAAGGAAGTGATCCTAAAAAGCAGGAATGAGGGAATAGAGAAATAAAGAAAAGGAAGAAAAGCCAGATAAAGATTTGTCATCAGGCTCCTTCCTGCTGCCCAGGCCCTCCTAAGGAGCAGGTAGGACAACTCCCAGGATTGCCTAGCTGATGATGGAAAGCCAGCCTGGGCATTAATCTAGTGGTCCCACCACCTTGGGTGAGGGTTACTTCTAGGCCATTAAGGAGTTAATATACTTCTAGAATAAGCTTGAAAGCCCAGCCCAGCGAGCATAGGAAATTTAGAGAAGGTCCTTAGCAGAGTCCAGAGACCTTGGCGTTGGTTCTATATGCCAATAGTGCAAGAACCGTGGGCCTGAACTCAGACAGAGAAAGACAAATACCATGTGATTTCACTCAGGTGTGAAATCTAACAAACAAAACAAATGAACAAACCAATTCCCTCAAATACAAAGAACAACCTGCTGGCTTTCAGAGGGGAGGTTAGTAGAGGGGGATGGTCAAAGAGGTGGAGTGGATTAAGAGGTACAAACTTTCAGATATACAATAAATAAGTACAGAGATGAAAATTACCACTTAGGGAATACAGGTTATGGTGCTGTCCTAGAGGTGTGTGGTGACAGTGGATAGATGGATGGGAGTTACAGATGTGGTGAGCACAGCGTAATGTATTGAGTTGCTGCATCACTATGTTGTGCACCTGAAACAGATGTAACACTGTGTTTCAGTTCTACCAGTCAATCAGTCATAGAGATGAAAAGTATAGCCTACGAAATATAGTCAATGATGTCATCATAGTGCTGTGTGTTGAGCATTAACTAATGTAGAGAATTGTGAAATCATGATGTTGTGCACCTGAAAATAATATAGCACTATATGCCAACTGTACTTCAATAATTCATAAAGTAAATAAAAAGTAAAATATAAAAGCAAGAACTGCCCCTGTGGCTGTAGCTGAAATCAGAGGTAGGTTAAGGGAATATATCACAAAGTAACAATACAGCAAGAACTTCTCATTAAAAGGAGAGAGACAGTGATTCTTACTAAGGTAACAATAGTCTATGCAAAAAAACAAATGAATTTGGCAAGTTAGGGAAATTTATACGGATTATTCAGTTTTCTTGATTACTTCCTACAGCATTTCTAACTGTTGAAGCCAGGCCTGTATTTTCCTGAAGAGCTGAAAACTACATCCATGTTCAATCCTTCTTCCCCTGGGAGAACCAATTGTTCATGTCAGGAATTTCAGCTAAGTAGTAAAACCAAGCAATCAAATGAAACTACCAGACTATACTAAGGAGGACATGTATTTAAACTTCCTGCCAGGAGCTACCTTTTAAAAGAGGGTCCTGGTTAACCTATATAAATGTCTACAAGCCAACATGAAATAATAAGGTGAGAATATGTGTGTTGTCATATATGAAGTCAAGATGAGTATTTGCTGTTTTTCTGTCTTTTGGGAAAAGTGAGTGTTTTACATGAACGTGTGTTTTCTTTGTTTTGTCCACAAAATATACTCCTATTGAAAAAATAATGTAAGAACATGAGTCCATTTTTTCCCCCCTAAGGGACTTCATTTTTTTAGAGCAGTTTTATGTTCATGGTAAAAGGGATAGAGATTTCCTGTATAGTCCTTCTTGTCCCCAGATGCATATCTCCCCTATTATCAACAGAGATACTCATTGGATTGGTACACTTCCTATAGTTGATGAACCCACCCTGGCATACCATAAACCTCCAAAGTCCATATTTCTTATTAGGATGTTGTGCATTCTATGGGTTTGGATGAATGTACAATGACAAGTGTCCTTCATTATAATATCACCCAGAATATTTTATTGCCTTAAAAATCCTCCATGCTCCAACTACTCATTCCCCACCCCCACCTCAGTCCCCGAAAACCACTGAGCTTTTTACTGTCTCTGTAATTTTGCCTCATGAGTACTTTTATAAATTCAAAGTTATATTTGGATAGTGAGTGTTCTCCAAACTTCATATCAAATTAGTATTTAAGTAGATGCTGTTTATTTCATCCCACGAAATTCCAACTTCCTTTACAAAAATGTGTTAATTGCTAATTACTTGTGAAATATTATTATTTCTTTAAAAATAATACACTATTATTTTTCTCCAT
Organism: Spilogale gracilis; assembly: GCA_004023965.1. Taxonomy (NCBI): domain Eukaryota; kingdom Metazoa; phylum Chordata; class Mammalia; order Carnivora; family Mephitidae; genus Spilogale; species Spilogale gracilis. The sequence goes on along the minus strand of PITA01000649.1, from coordinate 76,463 downwards.
TTATACTTTTTTTACACGGGCCAGTTAGTAATGTAAATAAAGATTATAATGAAATTGCCATTTCAAATACATTCAATTGAGACTGGAATAATATGGGTAACAAGATGGTTGTCCAACTGTTACAATAAAGATACAACTTCGAAAATTATCATCTGATGACATTACTTGAATTTATATCTAACTGATGTTTTTAGTTGCAAATGAAATAGCATACAGCACTTTCAATTTTTTCTATTTAAATATACTTTGCAAACAATATTCATAGGCATTTTTCTTAAGATAGTAATCCTCATGAAATTATTAAGAAACACCTAGATACTCTATAGGTCCTATCAGAGATGCAGGGAGTGTTAAGGAATGCTTACCAGAGTATGGTTTATAGCTGGAAATCTAAATTTTAATTGGGAATTGGGTAAATATCGCATGGCTCACTGACCCCCCAAAATATTCTGTATGCACTAAAATTATGTTTTGAGAAATATTTAGTCACATGGAAATGATAATTATATATATATATACATATCATGAAAGTATGATCCTCACTTTGTAAAATCCACAGACATAAGTAAGCAATTGACATCATTTGGAATGCACATCAATGTATTAATTAAAACACTGTTATTTAAATTTTTTGTATGCTTTTCTATATTTTTCATGTTTTCATAATTTATATCCATACTAATATTAATCATTTTAAAAGAAAAGCCAGCTGAACATGCCCACTTGAATTTAAACTTGGATTTTGTTTTATTTTACTTTTAAATTGTATTTATATATTTGACAGAGAAAGAGTGAGAAAGCATAATTAGGGGGAACAGCAGAGGGAGAGGGAGAAGCAGGCCCCCCTCCTGAGCAGGAAGCCGGATTCAATGCCTAATCCAGGGATCATGACGAGAGCCTAAGGCAGATATCCAACTGAATAAGCCACCCAGGTGCCCCTAAACCTGGATTTTTAAAACCTGAATCCACTTGGCCACAGTTACCCCATGCTGGTGGGGAGGGGCCAACAAAAAGATGTGACCACTGGTTCACCCACGAGCTGGACCTGGTCACTTAGAAGTCCTCACCCTCTCCCCTGCCTTTGGAATGTGGTTTCTGCTTGCCTTTCCTACTCCTAGAGGCTGATCCAAGGACATGACCTTGAGATAGCGACATGCTGCTCAGAACATCTGCACAGGATATGTGACTGAAAGCTTCTTTATAAACTTCTAAGATGTGGCATGCAGATGCAGGGATTCACTTGTCCTGCTGCCACCCAAGATTAGCCTCCTGTGTAAGATTCCTTTGTTTATCATGCCTGCCATCTACCCATCTGGAAGAGCCTGCCTCTTTCTTCATCTCTCTCTGTCCTCTCCATACATGAGGCAGTTTCAGATTGTACCTGCGATGCTCCAAGGAGGTTACAAGCCCACAAAGACCCACTGTATCTTAGAGATGTTGAGAATCAGAAAAAAGAGAGAATTCAAAAGAATTAGTAGTTTTAACAAACCCAACATTAGCTGTAAATTTATACTGTAAGTAAAAAAAAACCTTACCAACCTATTTATCCTCTTCTGCCTCCATTTTCTCATCTGTAAATAGGATCAAAACAATAATTCTCTCATTAAGTTGTTATTGTAGAATTATGTGGATGGATGGAAGGATGAGTAGATAGGATTACATATACACACATACACAGAAAGGGAGATAATGGTTCATAATAACCCATAGCAACATAAGTGGCTGCCATGAGTACTACTGTATGCTTCTTATGGTTTCTTGTCTATAAAATACAGTTAATATTACCTACCTTAGAGTTACTATTTGTCAAGTCTTGGTTTATCATCAACTAGCCAGAGATCAGTAGACTTGTATGTCACCAGTGTGATCACCATATTTTTTTTATTTGTAGAAACTAGAGATAAGGAATTTCTGAAGCTGCTTGAAATGTTGACATTTCTCAGGTCCTGCCTGAAACCTGACTTACCAATACAGGATGGTTTATTGCTGAGAGTCGATGAAGAGAACTCAGGCATTCCAGCCACAGAGCTTACTCTGCAAGGCTCAAAGAGCTTAGGCTCTTTGTTTTGAGAAATATTTGGACATAAGGAGACTGCTGCTAAATATTCTTTTTGGAGCTTCCTCCAAGTCTGAACGTCAGATGTCACATAGGTCAAAAGACATTCTCTTCTTTAGAAAACAGCAATAACCTGTAGACGCTGAGACTTTCTTTGCAGAGTCAACTGCTTCTCATTTGTTCCCATGAGGCTGGCATCAAACCATGTGCAGATGAGAAGACTGAGAAACAGCAAGAAAATGAGTGAAGAAGTCAGCATTAGACTCACATGCGTTTATGCCCAGGTAACTCAGAGCTGCTCTAACAAATGAACATTCATCCTGGATCAGCTTTGGGATATGTGACCTTGGGCAAATCATTCAACTTCATGAACCTCAATATCCTCAGAATCTCCACTTTGTCTATCCAATATGGTTATTAGGAAGACCACAACCATCAATGAGTCTGCTTGTCTGCTTGATACTTACATTAAAAAGTGTTTTGTTTTGTTTTTTTTTCTTTTTAGAGAGAGAGACAAAGAGAGCACACGGGGAGGGGGAGGGGCTCAGAGGCAGAGGGAGAATCTTAAAGAGATTCCACACTCAGCACAACACTCAGCCCCCCAAGTTGGGCTCGATCTCATGACCTTGAGATCATGACCTGACCGAAATAAAAATTCTGATGCTTAACTAACTAACTGAGCCACCCAGAAACCCCTAGACACCTACTCACACACACACACACACAAAAAAATTATGTTGCAGTTGCCCTGGATCATCCTGTTGCCCCAACCCACAAAATTAAAAACAAAACAAAACAGCTAAAAGAAATGTAATTTTTAAAAATTAAAATAAATAGAATTCTTGTTGCCCCATAAGTCAATCATGTGTTGAGGGTCTTTTGTGGCTCTTGGGTCTGCTGCAATAGGGTACACAGCTTCAGAAACAAGGGAAAAACAGAATTTTTCCAGCATGGTTTTGTTGTGAGTCACACATGGAAATTGGTGACCACTTGTGTGTGAATAAGGAGGTCAGTTTAACAAAGGGGGGCATTCCAATACTGATGCCTACACCCCTAGCCCTGCTGCCCTGAAAATACATCTACTCTCTCAGGGTGCCCACTATCACTGAGGACCCCCACAGCCTTTGCCCATCTGTTCTAGATTTCCCTTTAACAACAGGTGAATGCATAACTGAGAGATGGTTTTATTGCATCTCGATGTCATGACTGCAGCTGGTGGAATACAAATCAACTGGAGGCCACTCCAGGACTTCTTTTTAAATCTAAGTAAGATGTACAAAGAGGAGATGTCTTAATATTTTCTAGTTTTTCAACAAACTAGGAGACTGCAAAAACTTCCTCTGTGAAAACTTCTGAAAACTGATTTTAGCATCTCAATTAAGACTCAAAGTCAGTGATGTCTTTGTGGATATCATGTGACCATTAAAGGAGGAATAAACTAAGTATAGAACATATTAGCAGGACTTAATGACAGTCGATTATTATTTTTGCAGATTTCACTCTAATAATATCCTTTTTGGTCCCTTCTTTCACTTCTTTCGAACTTTTGTACCATGTAACACTGAGAAAGTGCAATCATGGCAGGCAAAGGAAATCCTAAAACTCCCTAGTTAAAGAACATGCTTTTCATTTGCACTAAATAAGGTAAGAGAAGGTAAGATGCTACCCTTGGATTCTTGGAAAACTGTTGTGTGTGTGCATTACCGAGGTTCTTTTCTTCTCTGTGTGTGTGTGTGTGTGTGTGTGTGTGTGTGCGCATGCGTGTGTGTTGTGTATTCATCATTGCTGAAATTATGAGGTTTAATTTGGTGGGGCAATCTCTAGTCTGTAACCAATAGGAAAATTAGCTATGGCTCTGAGGAGCTTTCAAAGACTGGATACAACAATGGAGTCTTACACTCTGCCACCATCCACTCTTTGAGAATGGCAGAAACTGAATTTTAAGTAGCTCTTTCAATACCTCCTTTTCAACACATGTTTAATAGTACATGTCCTTTAACCAAAGAACACAGATGGTACAAAGAGGTTTTAATTAGATTTCACGTTCAATGCAATTAGTTACAGTTGCAAATGTAAAATCTACAATAGAGCATTAAGAAATAACTTTATCAAGTCACTTCAATTTGTTAGGTCACTGGCCTTTGTGGATTTCAGTAGGCACATAACAGCTCAAGATAACAGTAGTGTGAATTCATATTTAAAACACGTGCCTTGGGTCAAAATTGTGTCTGATTCACACATCTAGCAATGGTCTTTCTCAACTTCTCTACAAATGAAAATATGAATAAAGATGAAAATCTCACCAACACAGATAGAAAACCTCATTCCAGAATCTGGAGGGAACTTACTCTAAAATTGAGGTCAGTTGAACTGGATTAGAAGCAAAAGCATAACCATAGACATCTGAAATGCACCTCATGACCTAAGTAGACTAGTTTCTTTAAAAAAAAAAAAAATAGGGAGGGGTGGGGGCAGTGCAGGAGCTAGAAAGACAATTGGCATATCTCTCTCACAATTTTGTTTTGACCAAATACTAAAAAAGTAAATAAAGATCGCTCTATGTCCTCTTAGACTTCTGCTCCTACTCTTATTGTGTGTCACTATTTTTTTTTAAACATTTAATTTTTTTTTAAAGATTTTATTTATTTATTTGACAGAGAGAAACACAGCCAGAGAGGGACCACAAGCAGGGGGAGAGAGAGAGGGAGAAGCAGGCTTCCCACCGAGCAGGGAGTCCAATGTGTGGCTCGATCCCGGGTCTCCAGGACCATGACCTGAGCCGAAGGCAGTCGCTTAGCCAACTGAGCCACCCAGGTGCCCCGGTGTGTCACTTTTTGAGATGTCTGAACATAATTTATTTGCTACACCTCAATAGTGCCTCCTCCTTCCATGCCCTCATCCTCATGTAAAAAGTCCATTCAAAACAAGAATCAGGGGGAAAACATAGGCCTCAGAAGTAGGGTGGGGATGGTCAGAGACTTAGGCGTTGCATCTTGATGGGTTATGGCTCCTACAATTAAACCAGGAGATGCTGACAAGGAAGATCCTATTAGCAGGGCATGATGAAGGCAGTGACGGTCCTGGTGCTACAGTCATCTCAGAAAAATAGAGAAAGATGAAGTGAGGACATGAAATGATTTCATGTCAGTCAATCAGAGACACATGGAATGAGAAATAGGAAATATGTCTCTGGGGACATACCAGCTTTGATTAGCTGATAGTGTGGGTCCTGGGTCACTGTGTTTAAAAAAGTTCTGTTTGTCCATTTTTAGTGGGAAGCATTGTGTGACAGTGACAAAATATTACTGTCTACCATGGGTGAGGGGGTATTGAGTGATTGTAAAGTTCCGTGTATTTGATTCCGTAACTCAAAGTATACACATTGTAATGGTTAATTTATATGTGTCAGCTAGCTAGGCTAGACCATGAGGTACCCAGACACTTGCTCAGACATTATTCTGGGTGTTTCTGGGAAGGATTATTTCAAAACAGTAGATTTAGAATAAAGTTAGTTGCTTTCCATAATGTGGGTGGGCCTCATCTAATCAGCTCAAGGTCTTAGTAGGCCAAGCAACAAACCTGCCCCTGAGTAAGAGAGAATTCTCCAGCTGGCTGTCTTTATATTTCATCTGCCACATTGAATCGTCCAAATCGACCTTTGAATTGGAACATCAGTTCTCCCTGAGTCTCCTGTACCCAGGCTCACCCTACGGAGTTTGGTCTTAACCAGTCCTTGTAATTATGTGAGCCAATTCCTTATACTAAACGATAAACGATCTCTGTCTCTCTCTCTCTTTCCCTGTACACACACACACAAACACACACACACACACACACTGATTAAATGATGCTCACTCACATTATAAACCTCTCTGTGTGTGTATTTTATTTGTATTTATTTTTATTTAAAAAAATATTTTATTTATTTATTTGACAGAGAGAGAGAGAGAGAGATCACAAGGAGACAGAGAGGTAGGCAGAGAGAGAGGAGGAAGCAGGCTCCCTGCTGAGCAAAGAACCTAATGCAGGCCTTGATCCCAGGACCCTGAGATCATGACCTGAGCCAAAGGCAGAGGCTTTAACCCACTGAGCCACCCAGGCACCCTCTGTGTGTGTATTTTAGATGTATCTTATTAATTCTGTTTCTCTAAAGAAGCCTGACTTCTTTTGTACGTAGTAATAAAGAACCATCTTATTATTAAAATCACATTGTAAATATATAAGCTCAGGGGCGCCTAGGTGCCTCAGTCATTAAGTGTCTGCTTTGGCTCAGGTCATGACCCCCGAGTCCCAGAATCGAGCCCCTCATCGGGCTCCCTGCTCTGCGGGAAGACTGCTTCTCCCTCTCTCACTCCCCCTGCTTGTGTTTCCTCTCTAGCTGCGTTTCTCTCTGTCAAATAAATAAATACAATCTTTTAAAAAAAGAATATTCAAGATCAGAAAACTCTCATTTTTTAATGTTGAGAGAAGAATGTAAACCAATACTGTCCATACAGTATTAGTGCATTTTATAATATTTGCATGTAACACAAAAAAAGCTTGAAGGAAATTTAAACATAAAATTAAACATTAATAATGGCCACCTTAGTTTATTAGGATTATTGGATAATTTCATCTTTATTGGTCTAAATTTCTGAGTTCTTTACAGTGAATATGCAGTGTTAATTGGTAGGAAAAATGTTATTATTTTTTTAATCATGTAAACAGCCAAAATGTTTAGCATCATGATTAAAATTTTGCCGCACACAAGGAACAATAAAGAATAATTCAGTTCCCAGGAGAACAAGAACAAAGCCTATGTCAAAAACTTGAAGTAACACTTTCTTTCAGCAGGTATCCTATCTGAGCAGATGGTATTTAAGAAAGAAGTCACTGCATCTTAATAGAAGGCAGAGGTACAATTTCCTCAAAAGGCAACACTGAAAATGTATGATATTTGCGGGTATCCCCGTGACCTTTTTCAATACCCCACTCTGTATAAATTTGTCACTATTTCTTCCGCAGAGATTTGTTTTCAGGGGACCAAACATCCCTAATCTTCAGTTCTTGGTATGGTGTAAAATGCAAGACACAAAAAGAATGAAAAGTTAAAAAAAAAAGACTCCATGTTTCCTCCTGTGGGGTTATGAGTTACTCTTTTTTTTATTACAGATTGGTAGAACACAGTTTAATATAAAACTGAGTAGAAATTCCTTCTCAGGACTACCATTCCTCCCTCTCTCCCTTCCTTCCATCCTTCTTTCCTTCCTTATTTCTATTAAAGTAACAGAACTTACCAAAAGCTTAACTTATGTGTGTTTATAAATAATACAGATATAGCTTTATATGTATCTATTTGTATTTACCTATGTATTTGTATATATACACGTCTATATGTGATATATATATTTCTGTCTTCTTTAGCTTCTTTCTCTTCTTTCCCTTTCTTTCCCTTCTTTCACCTTCTTCCCTTCTCACCGCATGGTGGTGACTCTCTAATTCTGTCCTCTTTACCTCTTAATCTTTAAATGAAGGGAACTTGTGAGCTTGGCTGTTTTCAGAAGTTTAGCACTTACAGATTACTGAGTGTTTTTCTTGTCTTGTTTCTTCACGATTTGAAAAATAAAAAAATAAAAAATCCTCCTCCTCTCCTACTCCCTCTCCTCCTCCTTTTCATTTTTGAATATCTAGTTTCTAGTATCTGAGTAACTTGCTGACTAAACATGGTTTCCAGGTGTAAATTGGGATAACAAGTGCAATCTTGTAGGGTTTCATGAGTATTCAACAGCTATTAAATTAATCTTCAGGATGGTTTGGGGCATTAGGAGCATTGCTGAACACCTGTACCTTCTCTGCCCCTTTCTCTCAGAGAAAAAAAATCTTTTTTTTTTTTTAAAGATTTTATTTATTTGAGAGAGAGAAACACAGCCAGAGAGAGAACACAAGCAGAGGGACTGAAGGAGGGAGAAGCAGGCTTCCCGCGGAGCCGGGAGCCCGATGTGGGACTCGATCCCGGGTATCTGGGATCATGACCTGAGCCGAAGGCAGTCACTTAACCAACTGAGCCACCCAGGCGTCCCGAGAAAAAATCTTATTTATTTTCTGTTTAAACTGAATTTTTGTTTCTGTATCATAACTATTTCTTTATCTTTTGTACTTTTCTCCCTCATCTGCTTCATGAACGTCATCTTCTTTCTTCATTCCTTTTCAACCTTCGCTGTGCAGATTTGAGAAAAGGCATAAAATGACCTGAGTGCCATCAAGAACTAGGGATGGGTGCAGCTCACCGTCTGGCAGGAGCCCAGAAATAGCTCATGCATGACAGAAGAAGACCTTGACTGGAGTCAGGCAAAAGCAGAAGCTTATGAACTTGGCCATCTAGGTATATACTGATGGTACAAACGACTTCCTATATAACTCTGAGGAGGTTCCCTCACATTCTCTACTTCATTCCCTTTTCTCTAAAGTGGGAATAATAATAGCTTTCCTGGGGCGCCTGGGTGGCTCAGTTGGTTAAGCAACTGCCTTTGGCTCAGGTCATGATCCCGGAGATCCGGGATCGAGTCCCACATCGGGCTCCCTGCTCGGCACGAAGCCTGCTTCTCCCTCTCTCTCTCTCCCTGCTTGTGTTCCCTCTCTGGCTGTGTTTCTCTCTGTCAAATAAATAAAATCTTAAAAAAAAAATAATAGCTTTCCTAAGGAGCAAATACTAGTTTTAAATGAATGAATATATGTGAGTAAACCTAATGAAATGGCTGGTTTTGTGGCCAAAGCTGACACACATTAGCAGATGCATGTTTTAGCCAAATATGTAACTCTTTTATGAGGGATAAGGCTAATCACTCAGTAAATATTGGCTATTCTTGTTACGGGGACCACCACACAAAAAACAACAACAAAGTGAAATGTCTCCTTTAGAGTATCAATGGTGTCCGAATGTAGCCGGGAATGTGGGCATGTTATTGGACTGAGGGTGTGTAGTGGATGGAACAGCAGCCTTCCCTAAAGATATGTCCACCTCCAAATCCCTGGAACGTGTGGACATTATGGTATTTGGAGGAAGAATCTTTGTAGATGTAATTAATTTAAGGATCTCGAGATGGGGAAATTATGCTGAATTATCTGAGTGGACCCTAAATCCAATTACATAGGTCCATGTAAGAGTGATACAAAGGGAAATCTGATGGAAGAGGAAGGGGCACAGAGTGTGACCACAGAGTGTGAAGTGTGACAAAATAAGAAATGCCAAGAGTCCCGAGAAACTGAAAGATGGAAAGAGTGGATCTTCCCCTTGAGTTTCCGGAGAGAACTTAGCCCTGCCAACACGCTGATTTAGATCAAGTAATGTTGATTTTGTGCTCTTGGCCTCCAGAATTGTGAAAGAATAAGGATTTTTGTTGTTTTGAGTCACCAAGTTTATGGCAATTTGTTCCAGAATCTCTAGAAAAATAATACAGAGGGCAACAAAATTCTGTGGCCCGAGTCAGGTAATTCAGAGAGAAGGTCCCTCTCTGAAGTTCGAATCCTTCTAAACCCATCAGATCTCATTGTCAGTTTCATGGATCCAATTGGCTGCGGCAGTAGACCAGAAAAGCCTATGACTTTGAAAGAGGGCACTCTTCTAAATGTCTGCAAGTGTAATGATACATGGCTATCTCTCCCTGCCCTGCCCGCAAGAAGACAGCACCTACACTCTGTGTATTGAACAACTCACAGACAGGAAAAATAAATCAGAAAATTCAAAAACAATCCTACAAAGGCACTGCGACTTTTTTGTATCTAGGAAAGTGCTTTCCTGCCAACCAGTCTTATCCAGTGGTTTCTTCATTACATAACAATTACTACAGAATGAATTCATAGGGAAAAGTGAATGCTGCTATGCACCAAGTGTTGCACTGATCTCACTTGATTCTTTTGGTGGTTGTTCAAGTTTATTACACCTGAAAACTCTCCCTTGTTGATGTCCTAAAGGCCTAAAATATCTGTCATGTATTTGGACTCATATGATACTTAGCCAGAACCTTCTACCTTTCTTTTTCTCTTTTTTCTATTTAGAAGAAAGCAAGAATTGGTATTTATCCTGATGTTAAAGAAATATATGAAAAGTGTTTCTTCTTTATACTGACTTTCTATTTTGAAGTTCCTAAAGAATTCTTTTAAAGTAAATGGCTACTTTGATAATTAAACGACAAAATTCGCTGGTAGGGCAAATTGTTTCTTTGCCATGTAAGCAATCATGGGTAGCCAGAGGTCAATATGACAGAGGAAATTTCTGCCCAGGCATGTACATGGGTTATCAATGCAATATAGCCAATGTGACTGACTACCCATGATTGCTTACATGGCAAAGAAACAATTCGCCCTGCCAGCAAAATTTGTCTTTTAATTATCAAAATAGCCATTTACTTTAAAACGAGTCTTTAGGAACTTAGAAATAGAAATATTGTGTTGATAACCTATATCTATGCCTGAGTAGAAATTTCCTTTGGCACATTGACCTCTACTGGATGGAATGTCACACCAATCCAGCGCAGTAGGGAAACTTCCTCTTATTGCTTAAGGCTTCAACCTGAAAGCCCAGGGGAAATAAAAGGGGGGAGGGGGAGGCAGAGAGAAATACAGCAAGGAGAAAAGGGAGCCAAGCAAAGAAAACAAATGGTGATAGTGTGGAGCAAAGATTGTAGTGAAGCATAGGGGAGGAAAAAAGGGAATATGAAAAGGGCAGAAAGTGTTTAGTGCTGAGGAAGAAAGCCTTACAGCCCTGTCAATCTCTAGCAGTCTCTGCCTGGTCAAAAGAGGACATACGCAATTTGACAGTTTTCTAGTTAATTTGAGCATGTAATTAATTGTCAATAAACTTGATCATTTTGGTTATTTATTTGTTTGTTTAGATTGCCTGAATTAGTCAGATGACTGTCTCCACTGATCCGACGTATGGGGCCTTGAGTCTTCATTTGGCAAGTATCCATGGTTCTTTGGGTCTGCAGATTCGGCCTAGAAGGGACCCAGCAATGCGAAATCAGCAGTTTCAGTAAAGTGAGATGCATATGCCCACCGGCTTAATGACCTAAGTCAGGTATTTAATGATGGATCTGACAACTGGACTTTAAAAAATCCAACTATATCCTCCAAAGATGTACACTTCCTGCCGCACCCTGTCTAGATAGGAAGATGGTGGGGAATATGAGATTTATCCTTCCTCATCAGAATTCCTCTGCCGATGGCTAAAATTTCCTCTTCCAACTTTCCAGCTGTGCGCCACTCAGTGTCATGGGGTTGCCTGTGTTGTGCAGGAAGACTCTTTTTCTCGTCAGCCCTGGGGACAAGGAAAGTGTCAATTTTGCTAGCAACCTTAGTTTCCTTGTACTGTTTGCCACGTTGAGCAGTAAGGCCCTTGGTACCTGCTTTATGTACCATCAAAAGGATCTGTCCAACAGGGCACCTTCTCGGGATTGTTTAAAAAAAATAGAAAACCAAAAAAAAAAAAAAAAAAAAAAAAAAAAAAAAAATAAAAAAAACAAAAAACGAAAAAACTCTCCATCCATCCCTCCCTTTTGTCTTTCTTTCTGCTCTTAAGGTTTTTTTTTTTCCACCTCAGCATTCTACCTTTGAGAAAGGTATGCTCTATAATGCAGCTTGACTTAAATTATGACCCTGCTGCACTATTTCTTTGAGCTGCTATTTTCCCTGCCTGTTCCAGCTGCTGAGCACAATTGCTACAGCTCAATTATTAAAGAGATACTAAAAATAGCCCAGTGCAAGGCTGTGGACAAAGAAAAATCATTCAAACACAGCAAGAGACGCAACCCGGGCAGCGAGCTCTCACTGTTATTAGATCCTTAATTCTCCCCACCCTCCCCCCTTTATGCTTTTCTTTTCTTTCTTTCAGCAATAATAAAGTAATAGGCAGCTTAAAAGGTCCCCTTTTTTGTGCCCACAGGAATTTGCATAAGCTGATGACTGATTTGCCACTGCAGCGTCTCCTTAATAAAAAAAGAGCAGGCTGGTTTTAGGAGCCAGGTTACATAGATGCATGCCGAGGAATTTACAAATGGTTCTCTTGCTTGTGCGCATGTGTCTGTGTCTCTCCACTGGGGCCTCCAGCACTTCCCAGGGCCCCTCCTGAGATGTGTCCCTTTGAACTGTTGAAATCAAGAGTTTGTCTCTTGTGGCTCATTTTAGAAAACTATTTTTAAACCTTAGAAATTAGAAAAACTAGAACTATTAGAAAAGATAGCCCCACATTTTAGAGAGTTATAGTACCTAGCATTTTCTCCAACTCCCGCAATATATTATCTGACAGTGCTTAACATAAATTACATACCCTTCTGAGCTTTACCTTTCTCATAGATACGTTGTTTTCCCATAGATATATTTTTAAAAACATGTTAACTAAATATATTTCTTTTCTCATAGAAAAGAGAGGAGCATTGTAGTCTGATCAGCCTGGAAGAGTTATAAAATTCTCTGTGCTTCAGTTCACCCATCTGAAAATAGGGTATGATACCCACTTTTGAGGACATTGCACTCACACTTAAAAAAATTGATCATTGCCTTATAATGGAAAAAAATATTGTTGGCAATAGTTTTATGCAACATTAAGGACTATTTTTAAAAATGGATAAATTCTTATCTGTTCTGAAGAAAAAATAATTGTGTGTGCAATGACATTGTATTTATTCTAACAAGAAAAAAAAAAAAAACATTCTCAGTTATCTAGTTCAAGTAATTAACCATTCTTGTTCTTTTCCTGAAAGCATTACCTTAAAAAAATAGAGTGGCCAATAAGATTAAATCAAAATAAAGATATGACAAATGGGGAAGACATATCATTGAGGATAAAAAGGACCATGAACAACAAAAGATATAAAAGTAGAATTCCTGTTTTATTATTTATTAATCATGTATGATACAATATAAATATCAGGAATGATTTCTGAAAGAAAACAGGAAACAAAAAAATAGAAAATAATCTTCTCTGAAGCACTGTGTTCTTATAATTCATGTAGGAAATTGGCATAAGGAAATATATAATGTGAACAAGTACAATTTTAAATGATCAATTACTCTTGATATTTGATAGAAATGCACAGCTATATAGGTTTTTATTTTTATATTAAACATAGATGTTACTAAAATAAAAATCAGAATGATAATTTATAAATCAATAAGAAAAACATATTTTGAGCAATAAGAATAATTAAGAATTTTAAAAAGCAAAGAGGCATGAATGAGATTATAAACATATAAGTTAAGGAGAATAAGATCATGCCTATTTGCTATCACAGTATTTGGGTTTGAGGTAGAGAGGAGGAGAAAATAATTTTCTACTTCCTTTCTAAGTTCATGGCTGAGGCCGCTGTAACAAAAAACAAATTAACAAAAGAAAAAACAATCATAAGTTTGATGTAAGAAAGAGTACTTGAAGCCAATGGTCAAGAAAGAATTCTTGAGATGTCTTTGGTGCAAAAACATTATTTTATTAAAGCATGGGGACAGGACCTATGGGCAGAAAAAGTTGCTCTGAGGTCATGAGAAGTACCCCATTATATACTTTCAAGTTGGGAGGGAGTTAGGGATAGCATAACTCTCTAAGGAATTTGAAAGCAAAGCTTCCAGGATCTTAATGGGGCTGTCATTGGGAAAATGTCATTTATTACTTTCTAATAAAACCTTGGTCATGAGACCTTTCAGATGTATTGTCAGTGGACCATATGCTTGTGGGGTGATTGCCAACATATATCTTGGGTGGTTTAGAGATAAAGGAAGTTTCTAAAGGAATTTTTATATGTTAAAATGGACTTACAGGATCCTGAGGTGGGAGCGGGGAGGCATCAGGCTAGGATTGCCTTTTGCCCTTGGCAAAGTGTCAACATCCAGACAGTCATGTCCCTAGAGAATGTCACTTTTCCTGTTTCAAGGACTTGTCAATGTGCCAGAGGTAGTAAGGAAATTTAATGATTTTTCTTCTGCATTTGTTTCCTACATCAAGTTTATTAGCATGCATACCTCATGTATACATGAGAGGTGTGCAGGGAAAAATGAATGTCCCTTCAAGGTGCCTTAGAATTCAGAGTTAAATATCAGCTTAATAGGAAAAGAGTGGGGGTATGTTCTCTTCTTAAGAGAGAGTAAATTATTTTTTTCAGGAAAACTGAATAGGTCCTTAGAAGAACATATGGGAGGTGTCACAGTTTGTGACCAAGTGTGTTCAAGTGTAGTGGGGACTTCTAGTCTCATCTCCTGTGACAAGCGCCAATATTCCCTGGTTGTTGAAAATCCTGGGGTTTGGAGAGGGGGGAATTTAGGACAACTGAGTTCCTTTGGAGGCTTTGTTTTGAGGCAGATAGGAAGAGTTCAGAGAAAGCCTGCCCCTGTATTTGTTAATTCTCGAGGACCTACAGCTTAAAATAATCAATATATCAAAAAGGCGCAAGTGGCATGTTCTGGAGTCCTCTAGTCATCCTTTTAGGTGGCATATTTGGCCATCTCTTAGAGTATAATTTCCAGATTAGAAATAAAGACTTTCAGATTTGGTGTTAAAAAAAAAAGATAAAATAAAGTCTTCCGGGGGCGCCGGGTGGCTCAGTTGGTTAAGCGACTGCCTTCAGCTCAGGTCATGATCCTGGAGACCCGGGATCGAGCCCCACATCAGGCTCCCTGCTCGGCAGGAGGCCTGCTTCTCCCTCTCTCACTCCCCTTGCTTGTGTTCCCTCTCTGGCTGTATTTCTCTCTGTCAAATAAATAAATAAAATAAAATAAAAAAATAAAGTATTCCGTATACCATATATAAGAAATATATCTAAAACGATGTGATACAGAAGGGTTAAAAATCAAAAGAATTTAAAAAAATAGACTGGGAAAATGATGGAATTATATTTCCTCTGAAATACCCTTAGAACAGTAAGTGAAATGGAGACTTGCCAAGATGAGACTTAATAAGTAGAGATGTTAGAACAATAACACAAATGAGAATTGTTGGAATAATATTACAACAGAATGACTAAATCCATGACCCATAAGAGTTGGGCTTCTGTTTTGGATAATGAAGTAGTAGCAGCTTGTATCTGACCATTGCCTGTTTGAATGCACTGGAGAGCTGCTGAGACAGTCAGAACTATAAAAGTTGGAATTCCAGAATGAAAGACTACCTTTCTGCATACCACATTTGCCCTCAGGGAATGTGCCCATTTTTAGTCTATGGAGAGAGCCTGAGAAGTTGAGGAGAGGAAGGATACTAAGGGTAACAGAAGTCAGAAGACTTCCAGCAATCCCAAATGACTAGGAAGTAAAATTGCATTTGTGGTCTACCAACACATTGAGGAGTTGAGAGGCCAATACCCCAGAGAGAAGGGAAGTGAGAGCTCCAATATTTTTGGAGTTTCTTCGCCAGGGAGCTGCTAATATATAAGTTTTTGAGGGTGAGAGCTTAAAAGCTATTAAGATGGTGGCAAGCAAGCAAGCAAACAAACAACAACAACAAGAATTTCAGCAGTCTCATTGTGCTGAGGATAGCAAAGATGGAGTTCAGGTTCCGCCAAGAGGAAGAAGCCATAGTAAACTCCCGTGTTCTCATTTGCAGTCTCTGATGAATTCAGTGTGGTTGAACCAAGGTAGATGGAGCCTTATCAGTATTGCAACTGTAGCCTAATATAGATGATTTGTTCTTATTCTAGCTGCCTTGCAGTGGGCTGAGGTATACTCTCTAAAGGAGAGCACTGTTATTTAGAAGCTCTATAATTTTTCATTTGATGCATTTTAATCCATAAATCTATTCTTACAGTTGATCCTTCTCAGTTTCTAACCCCAAGAAGCTCAGATCAGGGACCTGACAATCACTCTCCCTTCTCTCCTTTTTCTTTCTACCCATCATCTGTCTCTATCAGCAAATCCTGTAGGTTGAACCCATCAATTTATTTGTCATCTCTTTATTTTTCCTTTTTCTTAGGTTTCTTCTACCTTCTACTTTCTGCCACTAGCCCAAGACAAACCTCATTTCTTGTTTAGACTGGTGTTATCAAAACAAAATATAATATGAGTCACATATGCAATGTTAAAATTTCTGGTAGTCAATACTGGGCTATAAAATAATATGCAACCCAATCTATAAAAATATGTTAATTTCAGAATGTAATCAATATTTAAAAATATTTATGAACTATTTTGTATTTTTATACTAACTCTCTAAAATCTCATGTGTATTTTAACACACCTCAACTTGATTGTCAAGTTATCATCATTTATATGACCTATATTTACAATTTGTAAAATCTATAGTTGAAAAAGTATATGGGGCAACTGGGTGGCTTAGTCAGTTAAGCATTTGACTCTTGCTTTGGCTCAGGTCATAATCTCGGGATCATGAAATTGAGCTCCATAGGGCCCCATGCTCAGCAGGAAGTCTGCTTGAGATTTTCTCTCTTTCTCTGTCTCCCCTCCTGCCCTTCCCCCCACTCACGTACACACTCTATTTCTAAAGTAAATAAATAAATCTTTTTTACAAAAAAAAGAAAAATAAATTTTTGGAGCACCTAGGTGGCTCAGGCAGTTAAGCATCTGACACTTGATCATTGCCCAGGTCTTGATTTCAGGGTTGAGTTCAAGTCCCACACTGGGCTTGGAGACTAATTAAAAAAAAGGAGGGGGACATTGGTGGCTTAGTTGATTGGGGATATGCCTTTGGCTCAGGTCATGATCCTGGGATTCCAGGATCGAGCCCCACATCAGGCTCCCTGCTTAGTGGGGAACCTGCTTCTCCCTCTCCCTTTGCTGCTCCCCCTACTTGCGCTCTCTCATGCTATCAATAAATAAATACAATCTTTATAAAGAAAATAAGTTTTCAAATCCAAGTTATTCCAAATATACTCAGATGTTTTGCAAGATCTGAATTGAGTATCAAAAATCCTTTTCCTCTAATATTGCATCCATTGTAACAAAATACATTCATTGTTTTAAAAATATTTGATTTGCTTTAAAAATGAAAATATCAGTTTTAACACTGTCCAATTCAAGTAAATTTATTAGTTCATATAAAATTATTATTTTAATTTGATGTTTTCTCAACATCAAATTAAAGACATATTCTATACAGGGGAAAACAACTATAAAATTATCAATATTAATAAAACATTTATAAATATTTCTTATAGTTTCTTAATCAGTTACATAACAACTTTTATTCATGTCACAAAATGTATAAAGTTATTATTCTTATGCAAAAAATTTCAATTTCAGTACAAATTCAGAAACTTGTATAGTTAGGTTATAGACAATTATTTCCTTTAGAGCTCAAATTAGGTCATTTGTATACAATGTGATATAAGTAAGAAAACATAAATTACACTGACATTTTCATCTTTGTATTTTTAATATTTAAACTGTACAACTATTTAATTATTCAAATAATTAAAAATTGAATGAACAAGCATCCTTTTGTTTCAAAATTAGTGACTCAGATTTAATGGTTCAGCAAATCTGTAAAACTATTCCACAACTCAACCAAGAGACATTGGCAAAAAATACAAGATCTGTCTTCTGTTTCTATAAACATTTCCATAAAATATTAATTAATCATATCATTGAGTATTTATACTTATAGAGTTTAGTGAATATATCCATGATATTTTTCATAGAGACTGCTGTACAAAACTGAGCACAAATGTTTGAATATGTGCCATATAGTGCAATACAATAGTAAGGGAGACTTCCAGTTTCTGATTCAACATGTAAGAAACTTGGAAGTCACCACTTTGTCCTAACCGTAAGTAAATAGCTAAATGATCTGAAGAATTGGTAACTCTTCTTAGAGGAAGGAGAGGAGTGAGGTCACACACCAAAACGCTGCCTGTCACATGGAGACACATGACAAGTGAGTATAGGGAAGGAGGACCTGCTAGAATAGCAACCTCTTCCAGAATCGTAGTTGAATCGTGAAACTTGAACTGTAATGGAGGCTCAGTGTGGACAACTCACAGAGTTACAATCTATAGAAGGATCCTTTCACTGGGGACTCCACTCCTTTCTGAATTTACCACCTGGATCTCAATGAGGGTCTCACAGTGAACATCAGAGAAAATTATCTAGAGCTTCCAGCATGGAGTAAGGGAAAGGCACCATTTATAAACACACCAGAGGATTCATTTCTTCTGAACAAGGTCTGTTCTCTTGAGAAACTATTCAACCAGAGCCTAACCTGCTGGGGTTTTACAAGATCCTAACTGGACAAAAGGAGGTACCCAACTCCAGGCCACTCTAGACATCCTGTCCAACCTGCAGGTGAGTTGGGGAAGGGAAGACTAAGAAGCACATGAAAAGGTCACAGTCCAGAGGCACAAGTTCACTAAAATACTGAGACTTATAATGTTTCCCATCCCTTTAGTTTCTCAGCAATTATTCAGTCTATGTACAGAACTTCCCTTTATTCATCATACTTGGCTATTAAGAAACAATTTTAAACCATACCACAAACATCAGAATTAGACTCATACTACAGCAATGTTGGAGTTATCCAACCAGGTATTTGAAATAATTATGGTTAATTTATTAACTCCAATGGATAGAGCTGATGGTATATAAGAATAAAAGAGCAATGGGTCAAAGTGCTTCAAGAGAAATTCAATTTGAAATAAAAGAAAACAAAAATACTACTTATCAAAATTTTGAGATGCAGTGAAAGCAATGCTTAGGGGGAAATTAATAGTATTAAGTTCATTGGTCAAAAAAGAAACATCTATAATCAATAACTTAAGTTTTCAACTTATGAAAATAGAAGTAGAGTAATCTAAGCCTAAAGCAAGCAAAAGAAAGTAAATAATAAAAATTTGGGCAGGAATTGTTTAAGTTGTATACAGGAAAACAATAGAAAAATATCTATGAAACCAAAAGCCGTTTTTGTTTATTTTTTTTGAAAAGGTCAAAGATGTAAATAACTTCTTAATAGGCAACTAGAAAAGGGAGAGAGAGGATATAAATTATGGATATCAGAAATGCAATTGGGGTCATCACTAGTGATTCCATGGATAGAAGAAAGGTAATAAAGGTATACTCTAAATAACTTATGGCCCCATATATGATAAATTAAATAGAATGGACTAATTCTTTGAGAGAAACAAACTGTCAAAGCTGTGTCAATAAATAGATAATCTGAATAGGCCTATATTTATTACAGAACTTAATCAATTATAATAAAAAATCTACCATGCTGTGACAGTAATTCATTGGTAGATTCTTCTTTATATTAAGAAAGAAAATACACTTATTCTCCACAATTTCTTAAAAAAAAACTAGAAGCAGAAGAAAAGTTTCTAAACATTCTAGAAGATCAGCATTATTTTAATTCCAAATCCAGATAAAAATATTATAAGAAAGGTAAGTTACAGCTTGGTGTATCTCATAAGCATAGGGACAAAAATCCTCAACAAAGTATTAACAAATAAAATTCACAAATGTTTAAAAATAAGCATCGTGACTACTCGAGATTTATTCTAAGTATGTAAGTTTTGTCCAATATTTTAAAGATCAACTAATGTAATGCAACATATCAATAGTTTAAAGAAGAAAATTTATATGACCATATGGATGAATGCAGAAAAAGTATTTGACAAAATCTAATACCTATTCATGACAAAAGTGCTCAGAAAACTAGGGGATACTTAATTATAAAAGAGTACACCATCCCCTTAAAACTGGTAACAGATAGGCAAAGATAACCTCTCTCACCACTCTTATTTGACATCATATTCAAAGTCCTTGAGAATACAATAAGATAAGAGAGTGAAATAAAAGGTAAACAGATTAAAAAGAGAGAAGTAAAACTGTCTTTACTTGCTGATAACATAACTGATTGTGGAGAAAATTGCAAAGAATCAGACAAACTCTAGGAACCAATAAGTGAGTTTTGTAAAGTCACAGGAGACAACCTCATAGACAAAGAGTGATTGTTTTTCAACATACCAGCAATGAGAAATTGAAATGTGAATTTAAAAATCAATAGCACAATAGCAACCTTCCCCAAATTAAATACTTAGATATCATTAGCAATATACATAAATATACATATAGATTCCATGCACTGATAATTATACAATCTGATGAAATAAATCAGAGAAGAGCTAAATAGTAGATTGGAATAGTTAATATTGTTAAGATGTCAATTCTCCCTAGTTTTGGTCTATAGATTCAACGCAAACCCTATCAAAATACCAGCAGATTATTTTTACATCATGACAATTTGACATTAAAGTTTATAGGAAAGGTAAAAGACCTGGAATAACAAATACTACACTAAAGTGGAAGAACAAATTTCAAAGGATCCCACTACCTAACTTTAAGATTTACCTTAAAGCTACAGTAATTAAGATAACATTGTATTGGTGAAAGAATGAGTACATAGATGAATGAAACAGAATAGAAAGCCCAGAAATAGACCTTCACAAATATGGTCACATAGTCTTTGACAAAGGAGCAGAAGCAATTCATGGGAGAAAATATATTCTCTTCAATAAAGGGTGCATCAACAATTGGATGTACATAAAAGAAAAAAATAAGTGAATCTGGACACAAAGATCACTCTTTCACAAAAAGAAAGTGGCTCATAGACTTAAAAGTGAAACACAAAGCTGTAAAACTTTTAGAAGAAAATATAATAGAAAACCTAAGTAACCTTGTGTTTGGAGATAATTTTTAGTTACAGCATCAAAAGCATGATGCAAGAAAGAAAGCAAGTGGTAAGGTGAACATTTTAAAAATGAATATTTCTGCTCTGAGAGAGATAGTGTTAAGAGAATGAAAAGACAAGCCACAGAAAATCATTTGTCAAACGCATATGTGATAAAGAATTTTGTCAATAATATTCAAAGAACTCTTAAAATTTAACAATAGGAAACAATCCAATCAAAACATGGGCAAAGGACTGAACAAACACCACAACAGAAGAGATAAATGGATGGCAAATACTCACATGCACAAATACTCAACACCATTTGACATTGGAAAATAGCAAATGATAATGACCATTAGGGACCATTACAGACCCATTAGAAGGCTCAAAATCCCCAAGTGACAATACCAGTTGCTGGCAAAGATGGGGAACTACGGGAACTCTCATTCAATGCAGGTGGGAATGCAGAATGGTACAGCCACTTTGGAAGACAGTTTGGCAGTTTCTTCTGTATCTAAACTTAGTCTTTACCATATGATCCAGCAATCACACTTTTAGATATTTATCCAACTGATATGAAAACTTATGTGCACACAAAATTGCATATAAATGTTTATGGAAGCTTTATTCATCTTCTGCAAAACTGGAAGCAGCAAAGATGTCTCTCAATATATGAATAGATAAACAAATTCTGGCATATCCATACAATGGGTTATTATTCTGCACTGAAAATAAATAAGCCATCAAAACAATGAAAAGCCATGAATGAGTCTTAAATACATATTGTTAAGTGAAGTCATCAATCTGAAAAGGCTAAATAATTTTAAGATTCCAATTTCATGGCACT
Organism: Spilogale gracilis; assembly: GCA_004023965.1. NCBI lineage: Eukaryota > Metazoa > Chordata > Mammalia > Carnivora > Mephitidae > Spilogale > Spilogale gracilis. The sequence goes on along the minus strand of PITA01000649.1, from coordinate 54,923 downwards.
CTGGAAAAAACTAAAACTATATAGATGGTAAATAGAGTAGTAGTTGCCAGTGGGTTGGGGAAGGGTGGATAAAGTTGAATAAATAAAACACAGGGTATTTTTTAGGGTGGTGAAATTATTCTGTATGATACAATAATGGTGCGTTTATTATACTATACATTTGTTAAAACCCATAGAACTTTATAGCACCAAGAATAGAACTTAATTACATTAATTTAAAATTTTTAATTTTTTTAAAAATTTTATTTATTTATTTGACAGAAACACAGCTAGAGAGGAAACACAAGCAGGGGGAGTGAGAGGGAGAAGCAGGCTTCCCACCGAGCAGGGAGCCTGACGCGGAGCTCGATCCCGGGTCTCTGGGATCATGACCTGAGCCGAAGGCAGTCGCTTAACCAACTGAGCCACCCAGACGCCCCTAAAAATTTTAAATTTAGTTAAAAATTATTTAAGATATTGGAGATACCCCAGTACAGAGTACAGAATATGACAAAACAATCAATGAGTATTACAAATGTATAAATCAATCTCACTAAAAGGGGTGGAGGAGAATTGGAAAGACCTACATGACTTTGGAAATGTCTGAAGACTGTAAGACTAAAGGCAAAAGGAAACAGTTCATAATCACTGCACTGTAGTTGATAAAGTTGGTTCTTGTGGGCATATGAGTTAATTTTGACACTGCTATACATACACTGGGATTGAACCATTAATTAAATGGATGGCAGACAGTAGGAGCCACGTTTCTCTCACTATTGGAGTAGTAGTTTACAGGTAAGCAAGAATGAAGAGGTGTGGATAATCCTTGTGGTAATAGAGTTGGAAACATCAATATAAACTCAGTTTTGACTGAAATAGATATGGATGGTTACATATAGGAATATTTAGGTATGTGTAAATCCACAGGTTTGTATATACACATTTATTTTTTTGCTCTGTCTGCTGAGGAGGTCTGGAGCAAAGGAATCCAGTAGCAATGAATATGCCCACACTCAGGGCTTGGTTTTTGATATCTTTCCTAATAAAAGGAGCTTTTATTAAAAAAAAAAAAAAAAAAAAAAAAATC
>PITA01000649.1:0-53757 GCA_004023965.1 Spilogale gracilis | reverse complement strand
GAAGAGGAATTTCAAACAATTTAGGTAGACACTTGACCCTGAAGACATAGAGCTCAAGCCTCAAGTGTCAGCTGCCTTTAATGACTTCCTTCCAGAGAGTACCTACAGTACGGAAAAGGGAAGAAGAAGAACTTCACAATGAAAAAACCTGACAAACACTATCTCAGCCAGATGATGAAAGTTACCACAAATTGTAATAAGTATGTATCCTCGATATGATTTGATGAGAATAACATTTTTCCACTGTTGTTTTCATCCCTAAGCACATCACTACAGTCTAATTATATGGACAACATTACAAAAATCCTCCCTGAGAGGCATGCCACATAATACCTGACCAGTGTTCTTTTAAGCTATTGAGGTCATCAAAAATAAAGGCAATCTAGGAAACTATTACAGTCTAGAGACACCTATGGAGACATGAAAACTAAATGTAATGTGGTATCATGGACTGGATTCTGAAAATAGTAGGGAAAGACAAAGGAAATCTGAAAAAGTATGGATTTTAGTTTAAATAAGACAACAAATCTACATTTATGAAGAAATTACAAAATGTTTTTCTAGGTAGAAATACAACAGAATATGTAGGAGATATATAGGAAATGTTTAAGAATAAAATTAAGAAGCTTGATTAACTTTATGCTTTTGAAGGAATTCACATACTTTTAGAATGTCCATGGACCACTTAACAAAATTAATTGTATCCAAGTTCTTAAAGAAACTCAGCATACTTTAACTTTTCAGTCTGTTTTCCAGACACAACTCAGTAAGTTGCAAAATTAATAACTAAGGATAAGTAAATTAATTAAGTAATTGGAAAATAAACAACCATATACTGACACAGAACTGTCATGTGGTCACTACCTCATTTTTCCTTCCCAAACATGGGGAAGACTACATTTCCCAGCCTCTCGTGTTGTGAGGTTGGGACCATGTGACTTAGCTCTTATCAGTGGGCTTGTGGAGAGAAGAGATATATTTCTTTATATTTGGGGAATTTACTACAACCTCAATTTCTATTGGGGAAGCTTGGAAGAAGGGAGTCCATGATAATAGATTTGCAGAATGGAAGCAGACCTGCTAACCTGAATTGGACAGTGACGTGAGGGAGAAGTAAGTAAGCCTTTGTTATCTGAAAAGAATTGAAGTACTGAGCCTTCTTTGTTACTGCAGTGTTAACTAGGCTATCATGAAATATCCCTCACACAGTCACAAATTCAGACTGCTAAGAAATTAAGTTAAAATTGAAAAGGTAACTTCAATACAGATTATTTTAATGGAAAAAGTAATCATAACACTGCAAATCAAAACAAGTGCTTTAACAAATATTTTTCTTCCCTAGAAAATCATTTACCATGATTTTATTATCAAGAGAAATGAAAATATATATATCAAGTGTCTACCCCAATAAGCAAGAATAATATAATAATCCTAAGAGAAACAAGTAAAAGACAATTAAGATAAAAATTTCAAAGCAGAATAGCAAAACTGATAAGAAAACAATGTTTATTTATTTATTTATTTATTTATTTATTTATTTATTTATTTGACAGAGAGAAACACAGCCAGAGAGGGAACACAAGCAGGGGGAGTGAGAGAGGGAAAAGCAGGCTTCCCCCGAGCAGGGAGTCCAATGTGGGGCTCGATCCTGGGTCTCTGGGATCATGACCTGAGCCGAAGGCAGTTGCTTAACCAACTGAGCCATCCAGGCACTCCAACAATGTTTGTTCTTAAGAAAAACTCTTAAGAAGACATAAGCTTTAAGTTATCAAGTAAAATCAGAAGAAATAAAGTAAACTACCTTACTAATTAAAAATGTGGTATAACTACAGGTGTGAATGAATACAAAACATAAATGAAACTAAATTACCAATTTGAAGAAAATATACATACCTAAACAGAGCAATAATAATTAAATAAATTTAAAATGTCCAAAATCACTAATTTAACTCCCTAAATGATCCTATCTATATAGTTTTTGTGAGTGAATTATACCAAATAATTTCTTCACTATTTTATATGCTATGAAACAAAATTATATAATATTTTCCAATTAATTTTGTTGAAAATAAATTTTCTTGGTAATGAATCCCATTGCAGTAATAATTTTGTTTTGGTTTTCTTATGTAAAAAAAAAAGATTTATTTATTTTGGAGAGAGAGAGAGAGAGAGCGAGCATATGGGTCAGGGAGTAGCAGAGGGAGACAGATAGAATATCAAGCAGACTCCCTGATGAGCAGAGATCCTGATGTGACCCTGAGACCATGACTTGAGCTGAAATCAAGATCTGGTTGTTCAACCAGCTAAGCCCTCCACATGAGCCTTTTTGTTTTCTAATGTAATCTAGGTATACAACAACCTTGCATACATTTATTGAAGGAAAGTTTATAAAAAAAGAGAATTCTTTAACCCAGATACTAATATGACTTATTAAAATATCATATTAATTTTAAGAAAAAAAGATTATCATGCTATTTTTAAACCATGATATAATCTCATTAAGCTGATATATTAATAGGTCTGCAATATATTGATATATTGTAGTGAACGTACAATCTTTATGATAGATACTAAAATGTTAAAAATGAATTTGATGGTATTAAATATATGTATCTTATAATGAAAAATTTTTATTATAACAGAAATAGCATATTACTTGTGCCTTCTATCTCAAACTAATAGTTTATTTTAACTTGGAAGTAAAATTGTGGATGTATTCCCCAATGAAGTCAGGGATAAAAATAGAACACTAGAACTGTGACTTGACATTGATTTCTTGTTGGTCAGAACATTGCAATCAGACAAGATTACATAATAAATTATTTAAATTGTTATGTGATGTTATTAAACAGGTGCCAGATATTTAGTGTAGAGCCTGATATGTCATGTAAGTACAATAGATAATAGTTATCAGCCGTAGTGTTTAATTAAAAGTAAAGATAATAAATTTCAAAAGTATTTGAACCTAAAAAATAATTCTTCAAGAGTACAATTTAAAGAACGACATGCAAACATGAAAAGCTTGTAAGAATATTAGATGTGGATGGGATGGGGAAAGGTCCTAATCATAATGGAAACAGAAAATAAAATGTTCAATACAACTATTATTGTTTAGGACCTTTGTGGAAACAACAACTAATTATTTGATCAACGTAAAATGTTTCATAAAAATACATGCTGCTCATGTCCTTATATGAATAGATTCCATATAGTATAGATGCTGATTCTATTCAAATTAGTTCTTCTCAAAATTCTACTGGAATTTTATTGGAAACTTGACAAAATTATTCTATAGTTCATCTTCAGAAAAAAAAAAAACAATAAAAAAGCAAATTGAAAACTTTGTGAATAAGAAAAGAACAAGGGCAGAATGTGGTACAAAAAAAGAAAAACAGAGCAGTGAAAGTGACTATGCCTTTGAGAAATAGACCCCAGAACTTATTATAACAACTTATTACATAATACAATTGGTATTTCAAGCAATGGTTAAAGTAATTAATTCAATAAATTGTGGTTTGGACAAGTGAGGAGGTATGTTAGAATTCTATCTAACATCAAATTAAGTGTAGATGTATTAATATCCAATTGCAATAAAATACATTTGTAAAAATATGAAAGCAGAGATATAATTTTGGGTTGCTGAAGGTATTTCGTATTATGACAGTAGGCTCTGAAGCTATAATATAAAATACTGATGGATTTTATTAGCTAAAAGCTACCATATTTCTCTTAATATAAAATAGCTATGAACAAAATTAAAAAGCAAGTGACAGAAGGTATTTTTAACAAAGATGAGTCAATTTGAGAGAGCATATTGTACACTTATAAATACATACACAGTATGTATTTACTGTATGTATTTGCACAAACAGAACTCTAGTAGAAAAATGGTAAAAAGATTTGCTTCATTAATTGTAATTCACTGTTAAACAGAGTGATATTTTCTCATTTACAGTAATTCAAAAAAGAAGACTTCAGAGAACAAAACTATCTCATGTTCAGCTTTTGACTTTCGGCTAAGATGGAACTATTGATTAACCACTATTGCCGCAGACACGGGTGTCCAGTGACATACAGCCTCACATAAACACATCAGTGCAAATTCAGTAGAAGGCAATTTGATGAAAGGTAACAGAAGCTTTAAAAATTCATATTCCCTTTAACCCGAAAATTTGTCTTCCGTGTGTGCTTCATTAAAGGATGAATGGAAATACGCATTGAAAGATAGAAATAGACAACAAATAAGGGGGAAGTCCCTAAAGTGGAAGTAAATGCCAGATAAAAGAAATATGTTGAAGAATGTAATGAACTATAAGGAGCTTTTAAACAATTGTTTCATGATTTAAACCATGATTTGAAACATTAAAGCTGCTACTAGTTCATTATATTTTTGTAAAAAGCTATATGATGATATAGAAGAAATCCATTATTTTCTATATACTTATATGGAAAAAATAAAAATAAAGTTGCATTTTTCTCATGTGTATATTCAGACAAAATATGCAAGAATATATGTGCCAAATGAATGTGTTTATGCATGATCCTGGGACTAAACTGTACTTTTGCTTATAGATTTTTTTTTCAAAGTTTACCCCAAAGCTTACTATAAAATATAATTAATAGAAACAAAATTTACAGTAACAAAGCCATCACTTCAGAAAGATGAGAAATGGTATCCGAACCAACCCCCTGTGTTAAGAACTGTGCTATCAGGTTTCATGTTATACTAAATAGTGCAAGAACCCTTAAGCTGGCAATCATCTCACAGTGACATCCTGAAATGGAAGACTATGATTAAGTTCATCTACTTTCAAAATCTTCAGTCACCAGTATTTAGTAGCCTGAGGATTCTGCTGTATGTGCTGAGTGCCAGAGAAACCAGCATAAGAGCTAAAATAACTCCAAGCATAACATCGTTGTGATAGCCAGTATCCATATTCATCCAGGAAGAGACATTTTCCCTGGTTCTGACTAGAGCATCCACACATTTCATGCTAGTATCTGGTGTGAAGGTTTTAAGAATTTCGCTTCCTCAGCTTATAGCTATGGTCCTCAGTGTGGATGCTGAGTTCCATCCTACCTTTATAATATATTGTGAAATCAATATAAATCAAGCAGAACATCATTCTCAAGAAGTAAACATATCAGTCACAGCTCCAAATTTGAAGTTTTCTGACTTTTCTGTCTCTACAGCTTCCAATTGAAAATTCCCTCTGCTGTAACTTTTCTTTACTCTCTGAGGCTGGGATTTAATCCTACTGGCCACCAAGGACAGGATGAATGCAAGAGTAGAGAATGGCAGGTAATTGGAAGAGAAAGAAAAAGAAACTGAAGGCACAGTGTCTTGTTATTTATAATTCAGCCTCCTGGTTATGGGACATTGACTGAAGGGCTTCCAGGTGGAGGATGAAGGGGGACAAATAAAATCGCCAGATCACAACACAAGCTTCTAGTTGGGATTTCTCATGAGCCTCACAAACCATCCAGGTAGCAAAACCCTAGAGGAAATGTGCCTTCGGAACAGGGCACATAATTATCTGATGAGTGTTGGGCCACAAATGGGCTCTAGGTTTCAGACCCTCTTAACTCATTTCTCTCCTACATTCTCCACAGTCTTTTCCAGCAGGTAGCTAAACACCTGATTCGATATTTATCATTATCAATATGGTATCTGCCCAAGACCTCGTCATAGACATTGACATTTGCAAAAATCAGAAGGCAAAAATGAGGGTGAACAAAATAAAAGGGAAAGCATTCACTAGGAGAATTCTTAGCGCAGGAGACAAAACAGTTCAAATAGTTTTCCACAGTTCCAGGAAAAATGTTTTCTCTGAAATGGAGATCAAATAAGAGATGTTGCTGAACTAAAATAAGATGATGAGGGATGTCTTGGTGGCAGTCGGTTAAGCATCTGCCTTTGGCTAAGGTCATGATCCCAGGGTCCTGCCGTAAGAGTCCCACATCCAGCTCCTTGATCAGTAGGGAGCCTGCTTCTCCCTCTGCCTCTGACCTTCCCCTGCTTGGGTACACATGCGGGCTCTTACTCTCTCTCACCTCCCTCTCTGACAAATACATAAAGGAAATCTTTCAAAAATTAAATAAATAAAATAAGGTGAGGAGAAAACCAAAGGTGATCAAAATGAATTCAACAAGATCAGGAAAGGAATGGGAGGGAAAAGGTAAGCCACTAGGAAGGTGAAAGCCACATGAGAAACATGGTAAATGGGGGAGCAAACTCTCACCGAAAAGTCAGGTACATGTTACGAAGCTTTCAGTCAGAGGGAGTAAAAAATAAAGAGAGAGAGAAGGTAAGGGGAGAGAATAAACAAATAAGAATCATAAGGAGAGAGACAAAGAAGAAGACAAACAAGCATGACATTATTCCTGGAAATAAAAATCAAAGGATCGGGAACAAGAATGGAAACATCAAAATTAAAAAGACATGATAAAGGTGTACATCCACACATCAAAGAGGAACACGGTTTCCTAACAATGACTATCATCAAAACACAAAGTGCGACATAAGAGTTTTATAACCAACGAAGTCATGCTTCCATCGTAGCAAGGAGGATCTGACAAGGTCAGATAGGAAGGATTAGGCAATATGCTATTGGTGAAACTTCTTTAAATAATAACAACACAAAAATACTGTAAAACGAGGTTGATGCAATTGAAGGATGAGTAAACATAAGGAATTCAAATATGTCAAAGTCGTGGTAAAAGGATGAGCAGTGTGCAGTAACCTATTTACATATTAAACCAAAGCTAATCTATTCTGTGAGTGTGGATAGAGGCCAAAGGGAAATTCTGTGAATTGGGATACTGTTAAAGTAATAATATCCCTAAACAAAACTGATAGAGAGAAAAGGATAGCAGAGGGCAGGGTAGGAGTGTTAAATTCCTTGATATTATTAGTGGAATAAAAAAATCTTTTACTTTGAGAGAAAAAAAATAGATTGATCCTAAATTCCAGATTTTGCTTCAAGCTTTGCGATTTAAATGAAAAGGTAAAATTAGGAAAAACATACATATGAATTTCAGCAAACCCTTTTGCTTCATTTTTATTTCTTAGCTTCTGAAATTTAGATTTTAGTTTTATACAAAAATGAGTGTGCAGATTGTAAAGTTTCCTCTGAAAAATATGTGTAATAAAAATAATATAATAATAAAAAAAAATAGGATTCCCCATCCTTCTTTCCACACTCTGGAAGTTACCACTTTCAACTATATTTCACAACTTTTTTACACTTCTGCATTTGCATAAAACTTTTTATTTCATATATTATCTTTGTTCATCTTAAAATGTATATATATATATTTATTTAAGATTTTTATTTATTTATTTGATAGAGAGAGAGCACTAGGTGTGGGAGCAGCAGGCAAAGGCAGAGGGAGAAGCAGGCTTCCCATGGAGCAGGAAGCCCAGCATGGGGCTCCATCCCAGGACCCTGGGATCATAACCTGGGCCAAAAGCAGATGCTTAATCAGCTGAGCCATCCAGGTTCCCCTGTTCATCCTAAAATAAAAAAAAAAAAAATTAAAAAAATGAGAACTTAGCTTTGTGGATTGTCTATCCACATATATAATTTTCTCCTTTCAAATCCCCAATATACCACAATGTACACATTGCCTTAGTTTTTTAGTAAAGCACTGTACAAATCATATTCTTTTATAAATATTATTTATAACTGAAACAAGTATTAATGTTCTAATACATTTACCAAACTGCCTTGTGTATTTACCATTGATCAGTTCCATGTGATCCACTTGGTTTCTATACCTGCTCTATGACACACCCTGTGGGATATCCTCCTAAAAAAAATCCCAGAAATTCCCTCTCCTGTCTTATATTCTGAAAACCATATTTCTAAGTTACATAAACTCCTGTTTCATGATTCTTTCATTTTGGTAGAATAATTTTCCATTAACTTCTGGATAATGGGTGCATGAAAGGAAAAAAAACTGAGACTTTCCCCATATTACTCTTCATTGATAGTTTGAATAGTTATAGAAGTCTATTTATTCTGATATTAAAATATTGCTTTATGGATTTTTAAATTTTAGTTTTGTCATTGAGAATTTTCATAATTGATTGTTTGTATCTGATACCCATCTTTTATCTCCACCATTCTGAAATTTTGTGATAATGAGGCTTCATGTGTGTGGTTTCATTCCTTGAGTTTGTATCAGTCTTTTGTTCTTTTTTTTCTTTTTTTCCCTTTCTTTTCCTGCAAGAGGCTTAGCAGTCAGCTTTCTAGATGTTGGAGGTTTAACCCCTTCTACATCTACCTTCTAAACTTCAAAATTGTGCTGATACTTCTCATTCCTTATTGTTTTTATTCTTATGTTCTTTCTACTTAAAAGTTGATGACCATTTTGTCTACATACTATTGTTTTAGTGATCTTTTAAGAGACAGTAGAGTTAAAAATGTTTCATTCTGCCACATTTGGCTTATATTGTCTTCAGTTAATTTCTAGTCTTCAATTAGTTTCTGGTGAAATCTAATGAATATTTATAAAAATCTCACATATACGATTCTATTTTTAAAAATGTATCTATCCATGTTTTCTTTCATGCAAATTGTGTTGTCTGCAATGATGTTCACCAAAATCAGAAAGTGGATGTATGATGGAATTTTGTGTAATATTTTCTTTGTTATCTTTGTATTTTCATTGGCTCAAAATTTTAATGTATATATGTCATTTTTCCAGTAACAGTATAGATTTTTTAAGAATTAGTCCATCAGAGAAAAGCATGCATTTATTTGAGCCATTCAAGCAACTCATTTAGTTTTTGTTTTTGTTTTTTTTTTTTTTTTTACAAGCAGCGGGAGGGAGAGAGGGAGAAGCAGGCTTCCCGCCGAGCAGAGAGCCCGATGCGGGACTTGATCCCAGGTCTCCGGGATCATGACCTGAGCCGAAGGCAGTTGCTTAACCAACTGAGCCACCCAGGCGCCCCAACTCATTTAGTTTTAAAAAGCAAGATAATCTATTTATGTTGTCACCTATTGGTTACCCAAGTTGTCCTAAATTCAAAAGACAGCCTTTGACTTTTTAGTGCTATAAGGATAATTATATTATAAAATATAAAACTTTAATCTAGTGGCTCTCAACACATCTAAGACATAAATTTTATGAACTTTAAGCATTTACAAATTATATCTATCTCTCTATTACCTATCTCTCTATCTCTCTATTCTATTATCTATTATCTATCATCTATCTATTATCTATCCATCTATCAATTATCTATCCATCTATCATCTATCTATCTATCCATCTATTTATCATCTACCTGAAGTGAGGGGAAAAGCAGTATGCATTCTATCCTGATGGCTGGAGGGGCTGGGAGTGGGGAGGAATTCCCCTCAATCTGGATAAGGTGTCAAACTTGCACTCTCGTCAAGCTCTTTCTGGAGAGTATCATGAAGAAGCCTGTGGGTGTGTTTCACACTGATTTTTCTTCACCACTGCCAGGGCCATGGAGCCATTTTTCTCTCTGACATCACCTAGAGAACCTGGTGGAATTAAGGAAGGGAACGTCCACAAATGTGTGGTAGGACTCCAAACATTGACTTCTCAGGAATTTCTCTCTCTCGCTCTCTTCCATATTCAGTCTCCAGCAATTCCTCAAAATTACCATTGAAAAGCTCTTTCCAGTTTGTGGCTAGAGCAGCTTCATCTCTAGTTAGGCAGATTGTAATGCAGTATCTCTCTAGATGCACCTGTCTTTCTACATATAAGGCTGACAATTTAACTTTTGACCTTAGTTCTCTAATAGGTCCAAGAAAGATCTAAAGACAAGAGTGCCAACTTCTAAGCTCTTCATCTGTGGATGCTGATGTAGCCCATTTCTACCAAAAAGAATATAACTTTCTCTCCTTCCTTCCTTCCTTCCTTTTTTTTTTTTTTTTAAGATTTTATTTATTTGCCAGAGAAAAACACAGCCAGAGAGGGAACACAGTCAGGGGGAGTGAGAGAGGGAGAAGCAGGCTTCCTGCCGAGCAGGGAGCCCGATGTGGGACTCGATCCCGGGTCTCCAGGATCATGACCTGAGCCGAAGGCAGTCGCTCAACCAACTGAGCCACCCAGGCACCCCTCTTCCTTCCTTTTTTATTACTTCTTTCTTTCATTTACTTTTTGAAGGTCAATGTTGAAATTTTCTGTATTTTTAGAGTTTGACTCACTCTAATCTCTAATGGAAGCATAATCCAAAAATCAATAGCAAATAAGCCAAAAAGTCTGTAACTTCTCATGTCTAGTAGATAAAATTAGGCCTGTTATTTTGGTCTTTTGATCCAAGTAGATAGGATTAAAAAAAAAAAAAAAAAACCTTCAGAAAGAAATGTCTTATGGGCAGGAGAGATATTAAATTAAGATATATTATGTATACTTACACATGCGAAACAAACTAAATGTGGGCCCAGTTCATAGCAGTATATTTGACTCATGAATCCCTGACTTAGTAGCACAAGGAAGAGTCAAGTGAGTACTTTACACACTGGATAAACCCCAGGTTCATGCATAACCATGTGCTTTATTTTATGGGTGCATCTAGATTTCTTTACATTTTCGTTAAATCTGCATTTCATCTCTTCTTAACGTTTTTTTTTTGCTTATCCATTTTTATTCTCTCACAACTTTCTTTTTACTTATGTAACTTCATGCATCTAGCCTTTATTACTGAATTATTTTTAAATGTCATAACACTGTAGTCTAGTAGGAAAATTGATTTTCCCTTTATTACATATTAAGAAATTGGCATGGGGATCATCGAATTTTCTGATTTTATCCCTACCTGCTTCTTCTGTTAGTCATCCATACATTTATGCCTCAAATATTTATTGAGAATTTGCTATATGTCAGGCATTGTTGCTAAGCTTGGAAATACAGTGGTCAGTAAGACAAATGCCGTCTGTGACATAGAACCAAAAATTTGTGGTTGGATTTTACAGTTTATTACAAGTATGAAGGTACTTACTAACTTATGTAAGTCTGTAGTTTAAATAAAGAATTATGTGGAAGAACAGTGCAATAAAATTAATGAAAAACCCAATTTTCAACCTTAGTGAAGATAAGTTATTTGTAGGGATGTTTCTCATCTTTGAATTCTGCTTCACACGTGGTTTCTCCAAGATTCTCTTGCTTTTTGGTCTATTTCATGTCTTTGTTAATGTTTGAATAAGTCAGTCACTCTGTCCTTACTAAAACAAAAATAAAAACAAAGAAAACAAAACAACTGGTACTTCGATGGTATTTGCAAGGAATGTATAAATGACATCAAGGAAAGGAGAATATTCATCTTAAAAAATTGAGATAGAATCTGTGAAAACAGTACATCTTTCTATCTATGTTTTTTCTCTTAATAGTATTATTTCTAGAAGTAGTTGTGGTACCAGTTTGTGTATCTTTAGGTTAAATTTAAATTGATCTGTAATTTCTCTTTCTTATAATGCATTTATTACACTTTTATACCAAGGTGATAATGACCCCATAAAACAAACTGGTCAGTGTTTCCTTTTCTCTCTTCTTTAGAAGAGTTTGTGTGAGATGGATGACTGGAATGTTTGATAAAACCCACCAGTGAAATTTTGGGGCCTGAAATTGGTGTTTTACTTTTTATGTCTGGTTGTCTTAAGAAACATTTCTTTAACCTCGAAATTCAGTAGGTCTCTATATCATCTTTCATTTTTTGCAGATTCATTTTTATCTCACTTAGACTGATAATCTCTGTGATACAGCATCCAGCAGAGTTTCAAAACAGTCATGTTCACCATCTAATAGATAACATGTGAACAAAGTCTGCTGCCCAATGTCTTTCAATTAAGTACTCCTCTGCAACCTTGCTGAGTACTTTGATACTTCAGGACTGAAGTGTGGTAAGGGATACTTTCATACATGCACACAGAAGCACCACACACACTCACACATACACTTGGAAGGTTCTGTTACAAGCAGTGGTTCAAAAAACAACTGAGAGAATAGAGTAGCTACAGAAAGCAGGCAAGATTCTTATTTTCCCTCAGGTTGAATCTTTTGAGATAAAGGAAACATCTGCAAGAGAAATTCTCCCTCTCTGTCATTTAAATTTTATTTAAGTCCTCTTTAGTCTGAGGGAAATGCAGAAAAGATTTCCTTTACATACCAAAAGACAGGGAGAGACAAGAAAGCACTATTTTCTGAACTTCTTAGTTTACCCCTTTCCTCATCTTTCTCACCAAACTTCTTTCTACACACACCTGCTCTCTTTTCTTTCAAATTCATCTTTTTTCTTTCTTTTTTTTTTAAGGGAGAGGCGGACACAGGAAGAGGGTAAGGTGTCTTGATAAGGTGGCAATTTGCAATGTTGGCATGAGTTCCCGTGGAAGTCAGTGACGGATTGTACTAGTTGGTCACAGTTCTAGAGTGGAAAGAGGTTTTTCTTTTTCTTTTTCTTTTCTTTCTTTCTTTTTTTTTTTTTTTTAAGATTTTATTTATTTATTTAGGGGCACCTGGGTGGCTCAGTTGGTTAAGCCACTGCCTTCGGCTCAGGTCATGATCCCGGAGATCCAGGATCGAGTCCCATATCAGGCTCCCTGCTCAGCGGGAAGTCTGCTTATCCCTCTCTCACTCCCCCTGCTTGTGTTTTTTCTCTAGCTGTGTTTCTTGCTGTCAAATAAATAAAATCTTTTTTTAAAAAAGATTTTATTTATTTATTTGACAGAGAGAGAGAGATCACAGGTAGGCAGAGAGGCAGGCAGAGAGAGAGGAGGAAGCAGGCTCCCCGCTAAGCAGGGAGCCGGATGCGGGCCTTGATTTCATGACCCTGAGATCATGACCTGAGCCAAAGGCAGAGGCTTTAACGCACTGAGCCACCCAGGCGCCCTTGTTTTTGTTTTTAATGGCGGTGGCAATTTCAAAGTCCACACTACTTGAAGTGTCTGGTTGTTCTTGCCAATTATTTTATTTATTCAAAAGATTTAGCAAAAGGAAAATCTAAATTAGCTCTTAAAGCAGCTTGAGGTCAGCATTTGAATCGCTACGTCTGTTTGGTATGGGTATTGAAAAAAAAAGTTAATTCTCTTTCTTTCTCTTCTCTCTTGAAGGAATTGGAGACAGTCTTAAATCAATTACTATGTCTAAAATCCAAACCCAGATTGTACTGGGACGTTTAATACTATGACATAAACTGTCAGAGAGTTAGATAAAGATTGATGAAGGAAAGACTTAAGAGAGTCCTCCAGGTGTTGATTTATATAAATGTGTTTGCCTTGCAGCCCGGAGCATTTCCTTGCATGCAGGATACAACCAGAGATGTACAAAGTTGTCTGTCTTCATGACATGGAAGCTTTATATGTAGGCCAGGCCATCAATCAGTTGATTAACAGGTACGTGTTGAGTGCCTACTAAGGGCTAAAGAGACTATTCATTCCTGAATTGGCTACTATTTCACATATATCACACTTACTCTGTAAAATGCTGAATACTTTTTTTTCTTCCACAAAGGAAATTTTAGTTTGTGTTGGAATACTTTCTTATAATTTCAAATATGACTCACCCCTAGTATGGCTATTAAAATTATAATTTGAGATTTGTATGATACCATAATTTTTTTATTGGATTTGTAATCTTACTCTTTATGGTGACACTATTCTGTCTTACAACTAGTACTTTTTTTTAAATTTAATTTTATTTTTTTAGTGTTCCAAGATTCATGGTTTATGCCCCACACCCAGTGCTCCATGCAATAGGTGCCCTCAGTACCCACCACCAGGCTCTCCCATCCCCCCCACCCTCTTCCCTCCAAGTCCCTCAGTTTGTTTCTGAGTCCAAAGTCTCTCATGTTTCGTTTCTCTCCCCGAAATTACCCTACTTCCCATTTCCTTTCCTTCTCCTACTGTCCTCTATATTATCCCTTATGCACCACAAGTAAGTGAAGCCATGTGATACTTGACTTTTTTTACTTGGCTTATTTCACTCAGCATAATCTCTTCCAGTCCAGTCCATGTTGCTACAAAAGTCGGATATTCATCCTTTCTGATGGAGGCATAATATTCCATTGTATATATGTATGTATAATGCCATAATTTAAAACTAGTAAAATAATAGAAATAAAAAAGTGCTATTAGACTTTTTAGATATTATTAAAGTATAACCAAATGTTTATCTTGATTCTGACTATATAGTAGAGTGGATATAGCGAAAATCTTTTGCTCTTTCACTGGCTTCAAAGAGAAAGTTAAAAAAAATAAGTTTATGATAGACTTTTGGAGGGTAAAGATTATAGTTATTTGTAGGTTTTTATCTTAGTATCCAGTGCATGCATCTTCAAATGCTTTCCAACATAAGTCAATATCTTCTTTTATTGAGGGATTATGGTTCTATGTTTTGAATTCTACATTTGTCACTATTTAAAGGTAGTTGTGGTAATCTATAACTGTGTAATGACCTTACCCATGCCCCAAATTTATTACAATTATAGTTCAATGGGTTGCAGGGGTCAGCTGGTGGGGGTTCTTGCTTGGAGTCTCATGCAGCTATCTTCAGATAATAGTAGGATCTGACATCATGTGAGGGCTCCACTGGGCTGGATGGTTTCTCCACAAGATTGACAGTTGGTCCTCATTGTCAGCTAGTAGCTCATCTAGTCCATCACCTGAAGAACCCATATATACCTTCTCTGTGTAGTTTGGGTTTCTCACAGTAGAATGGCTGAGATTCCAGAAAGAGCAAACAAAAGAGAGATAGAAGTGGAAGATTTTAGTCCAAGGACAAGAAATTATCGTAAGGTCACTTCTCTATTCTATTGATCAAAGCAACCACTGTTCATATTCATCGGAGAGTGGACATAAAATGCACCTGTTGGTGGAAGGACTGTTGGATAACTTGTGGTCAACTTTAAATCAACATGCAGCTCATCTGAACACCAACATGGTTCTGACACTTCCTAATCCACTATATTTGCAGATTGCCATGATTAAAACATCCCTAATAAGAAGGTTAACTATATACAGGGACATGAAGCATAGAGAGGCCACAGTTGTAATGATCATTGATCTTTTACGTGATTTAGCTAGTTTCTAATCTATGCTACTGTGTCCTTTTGCAAGTCAATTTAAACCAATTTTCTGGGTCATATTTCATGACATACTTAGCAGGCATTTTACTGAGATCAAAGTGCAAAACTTCTACTGTGTTCCCTATTCTTTACATAATAAGAAATGCTTTTTAAGGAAACAACAGTAATTTATTTTTAATTTATACAATTAAACGTAGTAATTCTACTTCTTAGGGTTAAATACAAGATGTTATTTTTTATTCTTGACTTAGTGTTCAAAACTGTATTTATTTTTTTCACATGAAACTTTGATTGAATTAACCATCATGAAAAAATAGAGCAAAGTATTTAAGTCAGTTTGGCAGATTCAGGGGACACAAAAAAACAAATATAAACTTACAAATTCTACTGATTAGAATAATTTTTACCAGCATTTACCCCGGTATTAGTAGCCCGAAGGATTTCATTCCCAGTTACAGCTTAAATACATGAAATATTGTTGTGTTTTTGGAAGCATTACTTTTAATTTTTGTTATCTTCTTTTGAATATCATTGGCCCATCTTCCATGGAGAGACATAGGACCATGTCGCTGTGCAAAATACTTGGGTATCCATTTTTCTTTTAGCCTAAAATCAATGACGAGAAGGACTGTGGTTGTCTCATTTCAAGATATATGTTTTGTAAAGGGTAGTGCTAATATCAGCATATTTTTAGGGAAAGAATAAAGTAGTAAAGAGTCTAGGAAACCAATTATAGAATATGGAGTGAGTTATTTTAAAATGAGAATATTTAACACAGAGCAGAGAAACTTCATATCAGAAGTAGTTACTGTCTTTGTATGTTCTAAAGGCGCTCAGATGAACTTTTTACATGATTTAATAAGACTGAATAATGATCAATGAATAAATATTTAAGGGAATCAAATTTTGACTTAAATTTAATCTATAAATATTATTTATATAAAATTTAATATAATAAAATAAAAAAATTAATTATATATAGTCTGCCACTGGCTCTTTTCTCAAAGTTCTCCATTTTAGTAAACTGAACAGTTACTCAGACTAAAAATTCATCTTCTTATGTTCTCTCATAACTGTGAGAGAAGATTTCAAAAATGGAGCAAAGAAGCCTAGCTCAGAGAGTCCTTTAAAGTATGTTAAAGTAGAAAAAGAAAAATGTAGACAAACTCATCAGAGGATATATTTTGTCAGTTGCAAGCCTGGATGTAACCCCCTTTTCATCATGACACCAGGATTCTTCACATTCTTCACTTTGAAAGGAGCTGACTTCATTGGACACATTTCAATCCCTCATTTGCTTATTAACCCAACCAGTTTCAGTTAGACTTGTTTCAATTCCTATTTTAAATAACAAATCTGAGAACTACCCCTGCAGACTTTCCTCTTTATAACCCTGTTCCATCTTCTTCCTGGGAACTTGAGTCAGATTTCTTTTTTTCTTTTTAAAGATTTTATTTATCCATTTGACAGAGAGAGATCACAAGCAGGCAGAGAGGCAAACAGAGAGAGGAGGAAGCAGGCTCCCTGCTGAGCAGAGAGCCTGATGAGGGCCTAGATCCCAGGACCCTGAGATCATGACCTGAGCTAAAGGCAGAGGCTTAACCCACTGAGCCACCCAGGCGCCCCCTGAGTCAGATTTCTAATTGAATCTGTGTCTCCTGAATTTTCAGTTCTAATTACCCAAATAAATGATTAGTTGCTTCAATTTTCAGTGAGTTCCTTTTGGTCAATGGAACTTACATCAAACTTACCAGTAAATACATTCAGAATTGTACCATTTATGACAAATTCTACCTTGTCATTGTCCTTCAAGCTACCATTAGTTCTAACCTGGATTAAAATAAGAATCTCCCAAACTGTCACTCTCTATCTCAGTGGTTTATTAATTGCCCAGAAGCCGGGATGACCCAAGCTATACACAATCTAAAGGGTTCAATCCCAAAGCCTTCCTTTGTCCTAAAGCTTCCACTGGTGATTGACTTTCTCCTCTTATTCCTGTCTTCTTCCACTTCCCCTATTGTTCTCTAGGCTCTAATCATACTGGCCTCTTTGCTGTTTTTACCACACTACCAAGCATTTTGCAGTGGAGGAAAAATAATTTTCCCTCTATGATAGAGGTTCTTGGCTAAGATGCCCCTATAATAAAAGACAGTCCAATAGGAGAAAAACAAAGAGAAGTTTAATAACATGTATGCTTCCTTACACCTGCGAGATCCCCATTAAAACTGAGTAACTCCTAACGGTGGCCGAACCCATCTCCTTAAATACAATCTGCACCGAAAAACAAAAAAAGTTGCTGAGGGGAAGGGAAGCCAGTTATAGGAAGTATCAGGAGAAGCACTGGAAACAAGGGTCAGGTTGTTATGCAAATATAAGTCTTTTCCAGTGAGAAGAGTTCCAGAGACTTAGAGTCATCCTTCTCTTCCTGGTGCAGAGAGGGGGACACTGTCACAAATGGAGATTTCTTTATAAATGTAAATATCTCCTACAAAATGGTAACTTCTATGCAATTTTCAGAGCTTCTCCTTTATCTGATGGATTTCTTGTTTCTTTGTTTGCTTGTTTTTAATAACCAGCTCAGGATAATCAAAGAGGCACGTTTGGGGGGCAAACTCTGCTTCCCTTTGATGCTTCTACTTTAGGATTTTGCACTGGCTGACTACTCTGCTCAAATGCATTTACCTATCCCACTGACTGTCATATTTAACAGGCCCTTTTATATCTATTTTTCCCTACTCCATCACTATAGCCCCTGCTATGATTTATTTCTGTTAGAGTTTTTACCACTCTCTGATCTAATATTTGTATGCTGACTTATTTTTTCCTCCCTAGTAGAATCCAAGCTCCGTAAATGAAAAATCTTTTTTATTCACTGCTATGTCAGGCCCAGAGATTTGGTGGATTATACATATATATTAAATTGCTTTTAAAATGAAACAATGAAGGCTATAGTCATTAATTCTATGAGCAGCCAAATACAGATATTAATTAAATGATTACCCAAGATGGCATGGTTTCTCAGTAATCACTGGAATTTGGTACTTTCTGCAATAATATTTATTAATACATCTATCCTGCAAGATACCACATTTCACAGAATTGTGTTTTTTTTTTTTTTTTTTTTAAAGATTTTATTTATTTGACAGAGAGAAACACAGCCAGAGGGGGAACACAAGCAGGGGGAGAGAGAGAGGGAGAAGCAGGCCTCCCGCTGAGCAGGGAGCCCGATGTGGGGCTCGATCCCGGGTCTCCGGGACCATGACCTGAGCCGAAGGCAGTCGCTTAACCAACTGAGCCACCCAGGCGCCCCGAGAATTGTGTTTTTTAAAAGATTTTATTTGTTTATTTATCTGAGAGTGAGAGAGAGAGAGCACACTCAAGTAAGAGGAAAGAGGGAGAGACAAGAAAACTCCATGCTGATCATGGAGTCCTATGTGGCATTCCATCCCATGATCTCAAGATCACGACTTGAGCCACAACCAAGATTCGGATGCTTAACTCACTAAGCCACCCCAGGCATCCTCACAGAATTGTTTTGAAGCAAATTTGGAAAGTATTTTTAAGTTTGAGATTATGGAGGGTTTAAATCACTGTCAATGAATAGGATTAGGTGTGACCATAGCTTGGTCAGAGTGGAGGACAAATTCATTTGAGGAGAGGAGGTTGAGGAAGTAAATAACTACGTATTGGAAGATTATGTGAATACTGGCATCACCAAGGACCATGGCAGGCAGAATATAATGGAGATAGCTATAATCCTGGAGTTAAAATCTTCAAGGGGATCAAAATCCTGAGTCTTGGTAGTATAGGAAATGAAGGTAGTGGAAAATACATGAAGATCTCAAACTTAAAGCTGGCTTTTGCTGGCAGAGGAAAGAGAATGTTCTAAAAATGTTATTAGGACCAAGGAGCCCTGATCCCAGCCTCTGTATATCACTGGATGATTTCTCTAAGTGCAGTTGCTGCTGATACCTCCTAGAGAAAAACCTCAGAACGTTCTAGTAATATTAAAAAAATGACTGGATTTCCCTTTGACTCTTATATTAAAATGAAAAAAAGTACCCCTTCTCAGAACTAGTTTCCCTTCTCCCATGTCTGCCCCAACAAAGCAAGGAGAATATAGAGGCTAATATTCCTACAGGCTGGGCTCATTAACTCTCATGATTTCTCCATATACTTGTTCTCCTTGCAATCAGCATGCTCAGCTCCAGACTTTATGGAAATGTTCTGAGTCACAATGTAACAGTTAGCCTTCCACATTCAGAACTCATTTGGTGGTATGGCTCATTATAAATAATATCCTTTTATCAGTAGAATTGAAATTCCCATTACTTATTGCAGGTGCTTAAATAGTAACTGTTTCATTAACTAATGATGTCTTTCTGAGGACAGTCAAATGGCATCTTCTAAATTCTATTTTCACAGGCAGTTACCAGGGCAGCTCTGGGAATAAGAGATTGAGGTTGTGGTACACTCAAATTCTTGGTCCAAGCCTGCTTTTTTTTTTTTTCCAACAAGAAGGGATGCCCTCTGTACCCAAGCAAGCTCTCTGGATTCCTGTCTCACCTGAAAACTTTGAGTTTTATCTTTATTTTATCAAATTGTCATTTTGCATTATATTTGTGTTTTTCAATCTGTGTTAAGGTTTTTATATTCTCCTCTGTGATTGAGGTATTATTAGTTAGTACTAGCATTCATTACAGGATGCTCTTATAAAAGATTTTTCTTGAATTGAGATGGTTCAAGTTACCAACCTAAGTGAAAAAATGTTCTGCATCATTGGGAAGGTGTTGAATTTCACCAAATGATGCCAAAGTATTCCCAAGAAATCGCTGAAGATAAATTCTGCCTTTTTCAATATCTTTTGGTAAGAATCCCCATGGTGATAATGGAGGAGAAGGACGGAATTTTAAGGGACTGAAAAAAGCCTAGTGCAATATATATATCTCCATAAAATATTTCTCTTTGTGCTAGCTAGCCAGACTAGTCTAATCTTGGTTATGTTACCCTGGAAACTCCAGAGGGCACATAATAAGTAAGGAGAGATATATAAATGAGAATAAATGTACATATATATTCACATCTTTGCACATAGTGCTTAAGTAAGTCATTACCTATATGTATATGATTTTTGCATACATCATTCACAAGTGGTTTACTTAAATGGTCCTACCTCCTTGGCAGAAATAAAGACCATGTCTGGGTATTAGTTCCTTTATTTATCTATACTGATTTTATTTGGTTCTTATTGGGAAAAAATGAGGACTCAGAACAGAGACCCGTTGTTCTAGGAGAGGGATCCATTTTTCTCATCAATAGTACTTTGCTCAGCTTTTTAGGCTGTTGTGGTGGGATAGATTTGAACAGTACCTCTTGATCCTTTTGTATATTTTTCTTATATTCTTAAGATGCGAAGTCCCAATCTTGAGGCTACTCTTTCTTATTGGCTGCTTGCCTCTACGGGTAAGCCTTGAATAAATCTGACTTTAAAGTATACGCACTGTCAAATATTCAAAAGTAGAAAACATTAAAACAGATCAGTAAAATATTATTTAATAAGTTTATTGTGCACACAAGAACAGTTCACAAACTGAATGTTCAAATCAAAAAATGAAAACTACAGTGATTTATCACCTCATACCTGTCAGAGTGGCAAAACAAAACAAAACAAAACAAAACAAAAAACATAAGAAACAAAACAAAAAACCAGAAAACAAAAACAAAAATAAGAAATAACACATGTTGGTGGTAAGGTTGCAGAGAAAAAGGAACATTTGTGCACTGTTGGTGGAAATGTAAACCACTATAACCACTGTGGGAAACAGTATGGAAATTCCTTAAAAAGTTGAAAATAGAACTACCCTATGATACAGCAATCACAAAAACACTAATTCAAAGAGATACACGCACCTGTATATTTATAGCAACATTATCTCAGTAGTCAAATTACGGAAGCAGTCTAAGTATCCATCAATTGATGAATAGATAAGAGATAGCACACACACCCAGACACACACCACACACACTGGAATATTATTCAACCATCAAAAGGAATAAAATCTTGCCATTTGCAATGACATGAATGGAGCTAGAGAGTACAATATTAAGTGAAATAAGTCAGTCAGAAGAAGAAAAATCTCATATAACTCATGTGTAGAATTTAAGAAACCAAACAAATGAGCTAAAGAAGAGAGAGAGAGAGAGAAAGAAAGGGAGAGATAGGGACTGAGAAACAGACTGTTAACTATAGAGAACAAACTATAGAGAACTATAGAGAAAAGGTCAGCGGCGGGATGGGTGAGATAGGTGATGGGGATTAAACAGTACACTCCTCATGATGAGCACCAAATAATGTATAGAATTGTTGAATCACTATACTACACACCTGAAACAAGTAAAACACTGTATATTAACTATACTGAAATTAAAATTAAAAAAATTAATTCTATCATCCTGGATGAGACAGATTCCCAGGGAGGCCCAGAAATGTGCACTTGAGACACAAGGAATAACACTACCAGAGAGGAGAACTTTAACACTGTCCAGGAAAGAAGTCAGGGAGGAAATGAGCATTCCTCCACTGGTACATGCAAAAAAGAAAAAAAAGACAAATCCAAAACTAATATGAAGCCTAGAGGCATGATATCACAAGATGACTCATAAGGTGAAAATGAGGAAGGTGTTTAACCTTTATATGGTTGGTTATTGCAATGGCGGCTTCTAGACAACAGGGGATTGGTGAAAATGATGATCTTACAACATTTTAGAAATCTGATGTTCCCTTTATGATTATGAGGGTTTTTTCTTTATAAGAAATAAGCTAAGTTTTGTTTATGATCATGAAATAAGGTAGATTTAGTTTTGTTTACATGGTTTAAGTGGTTCTATCTGTTGGGGGAGTTTCAAGTCTGCTCGCTATTTTATTTTATTTTAGCAACACTTAGCCACATTGGCTACAGCATTAGTATCACCACTTATGTTTTTGGTCATGTAAGTACTACATCTATTGAGCTACATAGATTGTTCTTGACATTGACAATTGAACCCATGTGGACTACTGGCCAGTTCTGGCATTCACTGACTGCTCGGCTTTGTCTTTCTGGGATTCTACTGTTTCCTGTTGCCTTGTACATACTGGTAAGTGTTCTCTACATGTTTACCTCCTCAACACGCCCTCTGGTAGGGACTGTGTCCTTACCCTCCTGGAACGGTGTGTGCTTCAACAGAAATGCCCTTTCCAAGACGACCTCCTCAGGAGAAACCAGGACCCATTTACCATTGGAAATGACTTTTTTCCCTCTCACACTTTCAGCTGTTTATTAAAATTCATACATATTAGTCTTGGAAACAGGTTCACTTAAACCTGACAGAAGGTGAACACATAAGCCAAGAACCAGAATCCCTAACCAACAGAAGAACGTCTTACATCATCATGAGACTTGGTTTAAAACACCATCAATCTGAGAATCTTTTGGCCAGGAATGTATTTCTGACAATCCCTGAGTCACGCCAAAAAGATGTAGAGAAGATTGTCTAGAACTGCTATTTAATGTTGGATTAAACACTGTAGTGAAATAATTCAAGCCAAAGAGGGGAAAAACCCCGCAAATATCTAGACGTGTTGATTTTTAATCTCTCCTACTTGTTATGTTTTAAAAGTGCAGCTATTTTTATATGGAATTTAATTTCTCACCCTTTCTTTTTTCTTTTTTCAACTCTCATGATCTCTCTCTCATTTTAAAAATGAATTATAGAACTTTACCATGCTGTAAATGAATTCCAGTACCAGAAGCCTGTCAAAAACCCGGATGCAAATTCCAGGGATAGATATAATTTATTCGCCATGCATTTGGAATAAAATTTAAGCTCATTTAAAAACTACCCTGTGGGATGCTTGGGTGGCTCAATGGATTAAGCCTCTGCCTTCAGCTCAGGTCATGATCTCAGGGTCCTGGGATCGAGTCCCACATCGGGCTCTCTGCTCAGCGGGGAGCCTTCTTCCTCCTCTCTCTGCCTGCCTCTCTGCCTACTTGTGATCTCTCTCTGTCAAATAAATAAGTAAAATCTTTAAAAAAAGCTATCCTGTGAATATTAAAATTATGTCGAAAATAATTTTGAGGTAGTGTAGATAATGAAGGAATCACAGCTGATGAGGGCCTCTGTTTGCCTTTTCTAGTACCAATATTATCAAACCTGGTAAACGTCGTACCTACTGACGTTGGCTTATTGCAGAAAAGTGAAATGAGCAGAATACCAGAATTCTATGTTATCAACATAATTCTCTCCACTATCATAAATGATTTAGATATATCAACATTGTTTAAACTCTAAAAGATAGGTAGTATCATAATATGAAGAAAATCTCTGGACTGGATTAATGATCCAATTATGTGTACTCTACAGAATATATTTAAAACAAAGGAACTGGGCATCCAGTTTGAAAATAATGGCAAAAATCAGCACTGGTCCCTTTTCTTTTGAGAAATGCTCTCAAAATATCAAAGGGAATAAAAAATAAAAATGTAAATATGTTTTCAGTGAAACATGGAGAAGGCTGAAAATATGAACAAAATAAGAGGAATGACTGCCCAGAGTAGTTGAAATTGAACAAAGGAATAGGAGGAGTTGTAGAGCTTAGGAAAAGCTAACAAATAACAACTCTAAAGGTGAGGGATATACTGGCATGCCAAAGAGAAACCTCTCCTTCCCAAGGGTGGAAATGAGGTGTCTGGCAGTTTTCCACAGATAAGCTAAATTTGAAGGAAGCAGTCTGTCTGTGTGTCAGAAGAGAGAGGCTTTGCCTAAAAAATAACCTTGCCATCACCATCTTCCTTGATGGGAAAAACGAAAGACTGAAATAACTCACATGCATAAATATGCATGAAAGATAAAATGTCTTCCAGGTTTGAATACTGCCTCCTTGCAATTTCTTACTGTGCCCCCCCAAAAAAATTGTTTTAAGAAAGTATCACTTCCTAAAAATAAGAGAGGTAGAGAATCTAGTGTAGGAAATCCCTCCATGCGCACGTACACACACACACACATGCACACACACGCACACAAAAGGAAACAATAGCACAAAAGACAGAACAAGGAAGAAAAACTGAGTCTTGCACTTATTTTAGTAACTGTATCTGGGCTGCCTTGCTTTTCCTCTGCACAACCAATGACTCAAGAACTTTTTTTTTTTTTTTAAGATTTTTATTTATTTATTTGACAGAGAGAAACACAGCGAGAGAGGGAACACAAGCAGGGGGAGTGTGAGAAGGAGAAGCAGGCTTCCCGCCGAGCAGGGAGCCTGATGTGGGGCTCGGTCCCCAGTCTCCGGGATCATGACCTGAGCTGAAGGCAGTCGCTTAACCAACTGAACCACCCAGGCGCCCCTCAAGAACTTTCTTATTCAGAATCTTATCTTTAAAATGCTTTTGGCATAGTCCTTCAATTCAGGAAATGATTTCACTTGGCAACTTGTGGAGCACTTAAAAATTCTGTACATCTTTTCATGTTTTCCAAAATATTATAATTTTTGGTATATATGTCTAAAAGCAAGAGGTTGTCACATGGAATTGTAGGACTTGCTTTTATTTTCAGCAACATAAATATGATGAGGTCCAGTGAAGTTCCTGACCTATTATTGCAGAATTAAGTTTATGTTAGCATTTGTAATTTTTTGCTATTTATAGAGGGATATTCTGAAAATATGTATTATATTCATATAGATTTTACATATATATCCCTCTAAAGATATGTGGGACACAACTGTGGGCAAACCCAAGTCCCAATAGATATGTTTTCTAGTGATGCTTGGGTATAGGATGCTTTGGCTACGTAAGGTAAAAGTACATCACTTGTGTCACTCCTGTAAGCAGCAAAGATTCCCAGTTGTATATCAGGGAGTATTTGCCATTTAAAAAATTATTGATACACTGGTCATTCTTTTAGTCCCTAGGAACTCAACTCCTGGTATTTTTCTTCTAGGAAAAAAAATGCAAAAGGAAATATGCTCTTTAAAAATAAAATTTTTATTTTATGACTTAATAATACAAGGGAGAAATTGGGAAACATCTAAATCTCTGGGATAATGCAGGAGTCCACAGTATGGATGTCTGTGTAGGGAAATAGAATCTAAATAGGACTAACTTGAAGAAATAGCAATCAGAGTTCAAGTCTACAGGGACAGATGGGGTTTCAGAGGCAAGGTACTACAGAAAAGTGAAATGCAGCAAATGAATCATGAAAATCGGTGTAAAAATTGATCTTCAGCTGCTTGTGGTCTAGGGTAGGAATGAATGGCAAGCCAAGCAGAGCACGGCTGCTGGGAAGCCGACCAAAATTTCAGAGCTCTTATAAGACTGGGCAGGGTGAACTAGATGGAGTACTCATTATGGATATCTTCTTAAAGTGTTTACTTGTATGAATTTCTGACAATGCTACAAATCATAAAGATTTCATGTGTAAATTCGAAGTGATATCCATAGATTTAATTTTAAGACCTTGGATTGAGTTAACTAGTATATAATCTTTGGGGGCTCACTCAGTTTTGAAGTAAAAAACAGACACAAAACACTAGTAACTAAACATACATTAATATACCTTTATCTCTGAAAAAGCTGCAAATTATAAAAATATGCAAAATAAGTGGTCATTTTATATAATAGCTGACTAGGTATTGGATTTCTGTACT
The DNA here is from genome assembly GCA_004023965.1 of Spilogale gracilis. Classification (NCBI taxonomy): domain Eukaryota; kingdom Metazoa; phylum Chordata; class Mammalia; order Carnivora; family Mephitidae; genus Spilogale; species Spilogale gracilis. Next base: position 28,015 of record PITA01000649.1, on the reverse strand, counting down.
GTTTTCCCTTATGCCTGGAGAAAACAGAATTTGGTTAAAGACAATAATTATCATAAACCTGCAGCTATACTAGTTTAATATTTATACAGAAATTTGAATGTGTTGAATGTGTATATGTACATATGTATATATAAACTGTTTATAAAGCTATTGATTATGAAGTTGATTTAATATGTTATGTATATTATTTTACTTAACACGCTGATATTATATTTTAAAACTAAATTTATTATCTATTTGCTAGGTATTTTGTGGCAAGATTTACGAAGCTTCTCCCCTGGCCTGAAAATATTCTTTTAATTCCCTATGCCTTTTTCATACCCTTAAATCATTGAAGTATTATTTGCTATTTTTTAAAAGTTTAGTTCTTAATAATCATTGTTGTTTATTGTGTATGTTTTTACAGTGTTAATTATAAATATTTCTTGTCGTCAGATATTTATAATTAGTCTTGTCTGCTTTGATAACTATTCTTAATTTGCCTGACGAGCAACTCCACCCCTTTTTTACTTTTGTTAAGAGGAAACTACTCATAACCTGTCTAGACCTACCAGTGTCTTCCATAGATAACTCTGATTTAATTTTGTATGTTGAAGGTTCACACTTAAAGAGAAAAAGTAAAGACTGCCAAGCAGGCTATGTTATTTCATATCTAAATTCACACATAAAATAATAAGTCTTTCCCTCAGATTAAATAGGTTTGGATAGCAGAGTTAATTGCCTTTGCCTGGACCTATGAACTAGCAAAATAAAAAAGGAAATATTTATACCAAGTGTGGGCATAATTTTGGGTTTCTTTACAACTTTGCAATGTTTAGGAAAAAATAGAGGTTTCTTGACCTCTGCACAAACCCTTTAAAATCAGATATCAAATTGAAGAATATTTAGATGCTTTGATGCTGTAATAGTTATCAGTTGCTTGGGGAAGATTAAATGGCTGGTTGTGGTTCAAGGTCTTTCATGAGGTGACTGTGAAGCTGTTAGCTGGGACTGTCGTCACTTGAACACTTCCAAACTCATGCGGTTATTGGCAGGCCTCAGTTGCTCTCTGGCTGTAGACTGGAGACCTCATTTCCTTGTCACATAAGCTCTCCATGGGCTACCTGAGTGTCCTAAAGACATGGCAGCTGGCTTCCCCAGAGTGAGCGATCCAAGAGACAGAGGGAAACCCAAGATGGAAGCAGCAGTCTCGATACCCTAATATTAGAAGGACATATCATTTCTTCTGCCATAGGCACAGTAAGTGACCATTATATAATATGTCTACTATACAGACACAGATACAATATGCCCAAGAATATAGATAATAGTAAAATGTAGTAAAAATGAAATTAGGAAGTGATACATTTTGAGTATTCATTATTTTTGTTTTTACTAGAATTTAATTTGCTGTTTATGAATTTAACTTTTTTTTTCTTGCAATTTAACTTTTAATAATGGCTATGTTTAACAACTGACTCAAAAAAATCCCTAATGATTGAATAGTATTGTCTCACAAGACAGTGTAAACTACTCCAGCACACCACTGGTTTTACTCAAAAATGAGTGTTCTCTGTTCTAGGGCAGCTTTGGTAGGGTCCTAATGGAGTCTTTTTTTTTTTTAAGATTTTATTTATTTATTTGACAGAGAGATCACAAGTAGGCAGAGAAAGAGGAGGAAGCAGGCTTCCCACCCAGCAGAGAGCCCAACGTGGGCCTCAGTCCCAGGACCCTGGGTCCATGACCCGAGCGGAAGGCAGAGGTCCCAACCCACTGAGCCACCCAGGCGTCCCTAATGGAGTCTTTTATTTGCTCATTTAAATATCTGATATTTTGCAGTATATTGAGAATCAATATGAGATTCCCGAATAAGGTCAGGCTTTGGCATTAGGGAATGTGTGTAGGTCTGATGCGTGGTTAGTGTCAAAATAGCCAGAAGGAAATCTTTGTTTTGCAACCTCCCAGCTCTGCAACATTAGATATTTACTTAACATTTTTGAACTGGAATCTTCATTTGGAATGTAGGGTTAAATGTATACACACACACACACACACACACACACACACACACGCACACCCCAGATGAATAAACTGGCCAATTCTCCACCCACTGGCACTGTGTGAGGTTGAGCTGAAGTAATGCAGGTAGTTCCCTTTTTAAGTAATATGGCTCTTTCACATTCATTACCTCATGTAATCCTGACAATAGCTCTGTTTAGTGGGCATTAATAACTTTGCTTGACACCTAAAGTCATAAGGGTTAAATGACTTGCTCAAGGTCACAGAACTAATAAGATTGCTCCATAAATACAAGGTAGAGGTGACAGTGTTGCCTCAAGAACAATAACCTTCCCTGAGAATTGAAACCAATGGACAGCCTTTCATCATAGCAGGAATAAGTTGCTATAGAACAACAAAGCTTTCCCGCATCCTTCGTTGATCAGTGAGGTTCCTTGTGCATATGTAAATTCTGATTTAATTAAATAAAAATCCTACACAAGTAAATCCTTCCATATGCTCTTCTTTATTTAGCCACCACAATGAATAATGTTATTTCTGCTGTGTTCCCTGTGCAGGCAATGGAAGATTATAGGACAAAAACAGGTCTCCCAATGCCACAATGTCCTCAATTATATGAGAGATACATTCCCACCAATGTCTGATTAGGGGCAAGATATGTTGTTATCTCAGGCTAAGGTGGAGAAAAGGGTGTTTCCTAGAAAACATGGACCTTTTGTGGCAGGTCCCATGTGAAGGCCAATTAAGCAAGAGAAGAGGCAACTCAGGTATCTATTTGATGGTTTTTAGTTGTGAGTGATTACCCCCACTTTAGTGACAAATCTGGATGTGGAGGCATGAGAAGGGTACCTCTTAGATGCAATTGCTATGTTCAGATCAATAAGCAAAAAAAAGAATTTTTTTTCCCATCACAGCCTAGAAATGATTTTAGAATCCATGGAAATGGTGGAAATGAAGGACCAGTTATATAGCCAAATGAAAAGGGGTTGGGGTATTAGAATAGTCAGATGGAAAACCAGCGTACTGTGAAACGCCTGAGGTTGCTTTTCTTGAACTTTCCATACCCAAATATTCCTGGAATATTTAAAGGGGTCACAATGGAGCGAGTTAATAATGACATTTGCCCTCCAAATATTCCTCATAAGAAAGTGTGTATTCAGATGAAATGAGAGTCTGCAGTCATTCTTTTCTTCCAGAATCACCTATTACAAAGACGTCATATTTTGAGTGTGCATAAACTTGGTACAAGTTATTCATTTATAGGCAGTTTATATAGCACTTCTATAAGTTTTAACTTATTTGACCTTCAGAATTATTATGTGAGAAAGACAAAGATAATATCACAATCCAAAGTTTACAAAGAAATTGAAGCTTAGACTTTTTTAAAAAAATTATTTAAGGTCTTACATTTTAAATGGTGAGCTAGGGTTTATGCTCAGAGTCAGACTGCAAATGATAATGAAAAACTTAAAGCTATGGTTCTATTCTGTGAAAAACATGTTTTTTTCCCTTTCAAGGCTACACAAACTGAACTTCTGACATTTAGTTTGGAATGGCTGACTAAGATGAAAGGTAGATAGATAAGTACATGCCTGGTCCCGAAATCAGGTCTGTTGAAGTTCAATAAAAACATAGATAACAGATTCTACCAAACATTTAAGGAGGAAATTATGTCAATTCTCCACAACATCTTTTAGAGGACAATAGCAGAATTAGGCAACTGCCTAACTCATTCTATTGAGTCCAGCATTACCATAACATAAAAACTAGACTATAACTTTATAAGAAAACTACGGCCAAAATCTTTCATGAAAATAGATGCAAAATTTCTCAATAGAATATCAAAAAATTGAATCCAAGAATACATAAACAAAATTATGTACTATGCCATGACCAAGTAGGATTTATCCGAGGTAGGAAGGGCTAGTCAACATTTTAAAGTAAGTTAATGTAATTATATCATCAGACTTAAAAAAAAAAAAAGTAAATCATATGACCATATAAATGCAGAAAATTTGGCAAAATCTAACCCACATTCATGATGAAAATTCTTAGTAGACTAAGAATAGGAGTTACTTTCTCAACTAGATAAAGTCTATCTACAAAAAACCTACAGGTAACATCATACTTACGGGTGAGAAATTTGAAGCCTTCTCACTAAGATTAGATACAAAGCAAGGAGGTACCCTCTCACCACTCCTTTTCAACACTGTACTAGAGTCCTTGCTAATTGAAGAAGATATGGAAATAAAAGATGTACATAATGTGAAAGAAAAGACAAAAGACATAATTGTCTATGTAAAAAATCAAAATAATCAACAAAAAAACCTCCTGGAACTAATACACAATTATAGCAAGGTTGCAGGATACAAGGTTAATACACAAAAATTAATCACTTTCCTATATGCCAGTAATAAACTAATGGAATTTGAAATTAAAACATAATACTATCAGCACTTCTCAAAGTGAAGTAAACAAGTTGCTCCTGAACAATAACATAGGAGAAAACCTAAATGATTTTGTGTATGATATGAACTTTTAGATACAACACACAGGCATGACCCATGAAAGTAATAATTGGGGGACAACTGGGTGGTTCAGTCATTAAGCATCTGCCTTCAGCTCAGGGCATGATCCCAGGGTCCCAGGATTGAGTCTCGTCCTGCTTGGCGGGAAGCCTGCTTCTCCCGCTCTCACTCCCCCTGCTCGTGTTTCCTTTCTAGCTGTGTTTCTCTCTGTCAGATATATAAATAAAATCTAAAAAAAAAAGAAAAAAAGAAAAGAAAAGAATTGGTAACCTGGACTTCATTAAAAGTAAAAATTTCTCTGTGAAAGGTGATGGTAAGAAAATGAGAAGATAAGTCATAGACTGGAATAAATTATACAAAAAAACTCTTAAAATTTATCAATAAGAAAAAAAACAATCTGATTTAAAAATTGGTCAAAAACCTTAACAGACTCCTCAGCAAAGAATGTATACAGGTGGCAAATAAATATATGAAAAGACACTCCACATTATAGGTCCTCATAGAAACACAAGTTAAAACAGCCATGAGATACCACCATACACCTTAGAATGATACACATTAGAATGGACAAAAATCTGAAACACTAACAACACCAAAAGCTGGTAAGTATATAGCGCAGTAGGAGATCTCATGCATTGTTGGTAGGAATGAAAAATGTTACAGCCATTTTGGAAGATAATCTAGTTGTTTCTTACTAAATTAACCATACTCTTAACTATATGATGCAGTAATCATCTTTGGTATTTACTTACAAGAGTTAAAAGCATATCCACACAAAAATGTGCACATGGATATTTATAGCAGCTTTATTCATAATTGTCAAAATTTGGAAGTGGCTATGATGCCCTTTATTAGGTGAGCAGATAAATAACCATGGTACATTCAGAGAATGGAATATTATTCAGCACTAAAAGGGTATAAGCTATCAGTCCGTGGAGGAGTCTTAAATGCATAAAAGTAACTAAAAGATGACAATGCCAAAAGGCTACTTAGTGTATTATTTTAACTATGTGACATTTTGGAAAAGACAAAACTAAGGGGATAGTAAAAAGATCAGTTATTGCCAGGGGTCAGGACGGAAAGAAAGGATAAATAGGCAGAGCACAGAGGATTTCCAGGGCTGTAAAACTGCTCTGAATGATCTGTAATGGTGGATATATGTCATTATACATTTATCCAAACCCATAGAATGCACAACACAATGAGACAACACTAAAGTAAACTATGGATTTGGGGTGATTATGATGTGTCAAAGTAGATTCATTAGTGTTAACAAATATATTACCCCGGTGGGGAATGTTGATAATGGGAGAAGCAGTATAGGTATGAAGGTAGGAAGCATATAGGAAACCTCTGTGCCTTCCCCTCAATTTTGCTGTGGATCTAAAACTACTCTATAAAAATAAAGTTCTAATTTAAAAAGTCAGTAGAAAATTAGTAATGAAAAACAACAAAACACAGCCAACCAAATAAGCACACTATTTTGTAGAATGAAAGCTGTCCAGAAGAGGTATTTGCCTTTAGTACCCGGGGACTTAGTTAGCTGACTCTGGAGGCTGCCATGCATGTGTCGATCAGAGTGTGTCTGTTTCCTGAAAAGGGCACTTATCCAACTGGGAGAAACCTAGACTAAGTGACATTCAAATAGGTTCCAACATTCAGATTCTGAGAACAAAAATGTCCATTTTGCAGGGAAACATGGCAGGAGCATTACATTAAAGAGACAATAAAATATGCTCAAAGTATATTTGAGTATACTCATAGTACACATGTATACTATGTAAGTCCTCATCAATACTGCTAACATATTTAAATGAGTAAAGCAGTAATAAATAAATACGAAAATAAGTGGGGGAAATTTGAAATTAGAGATAGCAACTAAATAAATGCTGAAAGGAAGGTAGAAATAACATTAAATGGTACGTTGATACTTGCTTCCTTCAAAAGATGGTGGCATCCTCAAAAATATTAAAGCATTAAATTATTTACATATATATGTCCAGTTTTGGTTGCTGACAAAAGTGCTTATTTTTTGTTGTTTGTTTAGTACCCTCCCACAGAACCCAGCAAAGTTATCAATAAGTGCTTTTTGAACCCATTAGAACGCATTTACCAAAATATCTAAAGTCAATATTAAATGAACCATGACTACTTTGCCAAGAATTAAGAAGTCCTCTTCTCATTTGGCCTTTGCGTTTGCTTTTCAGTTTGTTTGTTTTTGGAATCCCCACTCCAGTTAAGACATTGCTTTTCTGGGCACCTGGATGGCTCGGTAGGTTAAAGCCTCTGCCTTCGGCTCAGGTCATGATCTCAGGGTCCTGGGATTGAGGCCCATGTCGGGTTTTCTGCTCAGCAGGGAGCCTGCTTCCTCTGCTCTCTCTGCCTGCCTCTCTGCCTACTTGTGATCTCTCTATCAAATAAATAAATACAATCTTTAGAAAGAAAGACTCTGTCTTTGTCCTTAAAAAAATAAAATAAAATAAAAAAGACATTGCTTTTCTGGGGTACCTGGGTGGCTCAGTTATTAAGCATCTACCTTTGGCTCAGGTCATGATCTGGGAGTCTCAGGATCGAGCCCCACATCGGGCTCCCTGCTCTGCAGGAAGCCTACTCTTTCCTCTGTCACTCCCCCTGCTTGTGTTCCCTCTCTAGCTGTGTTTCTCTCTGCTGAATAAATAACAAAATCTTAAAAAAAAAAAAAGACATTGCTTTTCTGGGTGTTGAGACATTGTCTCATGGAGGCAGCATTTCAGGGAAAGGAAACCCATCAGCTGGGCTAATTTCTCTACCTAATTGTGATGCAGCAAACACAGATTCCTCTATGAAGACACTACTGATAGTTGAAGAAGCACCCAGATTTCTCAGGAAATTAGAGAATCTTGAGCATTTGATTTCGGTACTGATCCCGAATTTCGGTACTGATCCCGAATTTCGGTGTATTGATCCCCATTACCTGCACTACCCACATTAGGGCTTAGATTTGTACTATGATATTCACAAGTGTTCTACATTTACTTAGCATTCATTTTCAAGGGCCAACAATGTGTCAACTATGGGTATTAAGATACTCTTCTCCTGGGACATGAGTTCACTCAACTGAAACACAAGACAGAAAAGGTCCTTAGAGAGAATAGGATGTGATGCAACGCACTGTGAATTCGGAGGAAGAACAGATGTCTCTGAGCTGAAGAAGACCTGGCTAACTGTATAAAGTAGGTGATGTTTTAGAGGAGACTTAAAAGTAGGTAGACTCTAGACAGACAGACATGACAGTAGGAGCAGAGCAGAAGGAAAGTAGGGCACTGGGGGAGTAAGGTACGTGTGCTTGCACCAGGGTGAGGGCATAAATATTTGCACACGTGAACACGCACTCTTACACACATACACACACAAATCCCGGAGCAGCACTGAATGCACGGTATTTTAGAACATCACACAGTGCTTCTTGGCTTACCCCTTGAAGACTTACATTATAAGTGTTTGTAACCTAGACCACTCAACCTGAAACACTTTGATCACAATGTTGGGGAACAAGCACACTTGATGTTAGTGGGTTGTTTCTACCTTCATTAAATGGCAGGTCAGGCCTGTGTTAAAAAAAAAATTGGGTTTGCCTAAGCATTTCTAACAGACATTCAGCCTACAGCACACACAGAGCATCAACAATGCTGTTTCCATGGTCACTGCAAAGAAGAGAGAAATGAGTCAGGTACCCTGGACTGGAATATCTTGGCCCAATTGGCGTCGAAAGAACTTGAAGCATACTCTTCCCACTGTTGACATGGACAGATTTTTGCATCAGCCAAGTGGATAAAAGCCACAGTTCATAAAGCTGAATGTGGGAAGGGTAGCTCCATGTTTCTCTTGTGATTATCAGCTGTGCACCAGGTGGGATCTACTAGCAAAAGCTACTCAAATGGGTGAATGTGTAAGTCGAAGCACTCCACGAAGAGAGCTCTGCGTATGGTCCATCGGCATGTGACAATTAAGACTACCAAGACATGTCCAGAGATGGCTGGAAACAGGATCTCCTCTTTACTTGAACATGATCCCAGATAACAGTCATCTGGAGAGGTGAGGTGAGAGATTGAAAATAATAATGATAAGGTAATCAGACCATTGTCTGCTATGTTCTAGGCAGGCAGCATTTAAGGGGGGGTATTGTTTCAATAAGTAGACGAGATTTAAATGTAAATAGATCTGTAGTATTGGTTTTTTCTCTCTGAGGGCAAATGTAGCTATAAAGGGACACTGATGGGCTATTGAAAAGATGCTCTCGTGTTTTTTTACAGTCTCTCTTGCTCGTGTCATCTTTGGCGAGTCTGAAACTCCAACAAAGATGGTTATTTTCTATGATTATTTTGACTTTATTGATTTCTCTCCATGATGTTCTGGGATTAACATCCCAGATTTGGCTGACCGGCTTGAATTCACATTTCTCTCTTTGCTCCCAATGATGCCCCACACTCTTCTCCCTCTGTGGGTCAGAGAACGGCTTGGGTTGGCATCGCTTGTTTGCTTATTCTCATCAGTTGCAAAGTCAGCAGAAAGGTGCCCCAGGAATGGTGGTTATTAAAGGTACCTTTATAGGAACCAAGGAAAGGCAATTTAGTACATAAAGAGAGGCATTAGGTGAGTTCTGTCCTGTGCAGTGCTATTACTTTGTGGTTATTTTCACATACATCCCACATTAATCTTAAAAATTCTTGGAAACAGTATTATTCATATCATAATAAATTTTGATTGGACAAGAATGAACACTAGCTAATTGTTGTTCAGAGTGAAATGTAATCTGTATCTAGTTGTTTGCTTCATAGATCATAATGTCTTGGCACCTTTATCATTTATAAAAGTTTTTTTTTTTTTTAAGATTTTATTTATTTGACAGAGAGAAACACAGCGAGAGAGGAAACACAAGCAGAGGGACTAAGAGGGAGAAGCAGGCTTCCCGCCGAGCAGAAAGCCCGATGTGGGACTCGATCCCGGGTCTCCAGGATCATGACCTGAGCCGAAGGCAGTGGCTTAACCAACTGAGCCACCCAGGCGCCCCGGCACCTTTATCATTTATTACCTGTTGATATGTCACACACATCTACATGGAATGCTAAATACTCTATCACTCAGAACACCCCCCCCCCCCATTTTCCTTGACCAAATTCCGGGTACCTATAAGAGACTGGTAACCATAAACGAAAGAAAATTATAAGAAATTAATAGTAGTTACCAATTTGTGAGCTGCTGCCTCAACCCATCACATTTTCATGTACATCGTGTTTGCTCTCCACAAGAGCCTAATGGCCTTAAAGGGGAGATCCATTTTACAGACAGGAATCCAAAGCCCAGAGAAGTGTAAGGAAGCAAGGAAGCAAGGTCAGATTGGGGTGTGGACTGGAATCTAGCTTAGTCAGGCACCACAGTCCCTCCTCTTCATGCTACATTCTGCTACTTCTTATATGTGTATTGTTCCCAGGCACAGATTATGTATCTCCATCCACTAATTCAATGAAACATCAAATGTTGGAGTAGCACACCTCAGAGAATGCAAATGAGGAAACGTCATGGTGTCTGCTCTTGGGGACAGTGTAAGTTGGCAGAACTAATTATACCTGAGGCAGGTGTATGTGTCTGAAGAGAAAACTGGATAGTCTTACATGGCTTCAGGAAAAGATCTGTCACATCTGGGCTCAGAATCCAAGAGTGCTTTTTGGAGAAGGCTGTGCACTTACATTCTGGGCTATTATTCTGGAAGTTGTTAAAGTGGATATGAATTTTAACTATTATTCAGTAGGGTTTTTTCTTCTCAAATAAAGACAAAGATGAAGCTTTTATTTTTTAACATCGAAATTTTTTCATGTTATTATGAGATCACTGCTCTAAGAGAGGGAATATAACGTCGAAAAGAGAGATTCAGAGCCAGAGCCTGCTAAGAAGAGACTCTCTTCTTGTTTGCATTTCTCTGTATCTTCTTCACAGAAGCCACCTAATCCCAGTCAGGTGCCTGTGTGCTCCCCTCTCAGAGTGCTGCGCTTTTCCTTTCGAACATCATGACTTGTAATAGCATAATTATTCATGATTTTATGCTCATTTTCCATGCATGTCCTTTAGAAACTGCTAGCTTTGTTCACCACGGCATCTCTCTTGCCAGGTTCCGTGCCTAGCACATAGTAGGCTTTCATGATGCAATGGTCAAATGAATGAAGAATGGATCAGAGTTCTGATCTAACCTCTTTTTTGCTTTTAAGATTTTATTTATTGATTTGACAGAGAGAAACACACTTAGAGAGGGAACACAAGCAGGAGGAATGGGAGAGTAGAAGCAGGGGGAGTAGGAGGGGAGAAGCATGCTTCCTGCTGAGCAGGGAGCCTGATGGTGGGCTGGATCATGGACTCTGGGATCATGACCTGACCTGAAGGCAGATGCTTAACGACTGAGTCACCCAGGCGCCCCTGATCTAACCTCTTAAAAGCCTAAGTAGACTTTCAATGTTTTATGAATTGAATGAGTTTCTGTTTTCTTACCTGTAAAAAGAAGTCATTCATGACACAGATTTGTAAGGATCTATTGGAAAACATAGCAATGTAAGCAACCTTGTCAATGTTCAAGTTCTCAGACAATATTTATTACTGAGTGTTTTCAGTGCCATTGTAATCGATCACGAGCACGGAGCTAGGAGCATATGCTCAACCCAAAGTTAATGCTGAATGTAAGATGTGCTACCCAGTTTCTGAGGTGACATTGTAGATTTTTCTGAGAGGATTGGTGCTAGAAAGCACTATGCTGCCAAGCTGTCAGTGAAAACCTTTAATAACCCTGTATTTACGTGCCATCATGGCTTTCCTCCAAATTATCTTCTGGGACCATGACTAGCCCTAGTCTAAGGGTTCGGTAATTGCTTTTGCCCAATCTGAGTACAATCTGTTCCGCTACTTTTGAGTTATGCAAGGGTGAAATAAATACAGAACAAGCTTGCAAGTTACATTAAAGAAAGTCAAGATGTGTTTTGCACACGGATAAAACTTAAAAATGCCTGGACTTTCAAAGTCAAAACTTCTACAAGGAAAAGTATCAGGAGTAAAATTTGGGAGACCCGGTGGAAACAGTCCGTAGTGCTTTGAATAAGAGGGGTGATATTTTATCCTCCGACTTGACCTCTCTGTGTGAAGCAAGCCCCCATTCGTGCATCACAAAGTGGGGAAATAAGGATAGTCTTAATCACTTCTACTCCCCGAAAGATATGCTTCTCCAGAGGAATAGTTGTAGGTATTTGTATTTTTCCTCATCAGGGACAATGTAACTAAACTAATCACGTTTTTTTTCTTTTCTTTCTTTTCTTTTCTTTTCTTTTCTTTTCTTTTCTTTTCTTTTCTTTTCTTTTCTTTTCTTTTCTTTTCCTCTTTTCTTTTCTTTTCTTTTCCTCTTTTCTTTTCTTTTCTTTTCTTTTCTTTTCTTTTCTTTTCTTTTCTTTTCTTTTCTTTTTGCTCAAAGCAGTTTTAGTAATTTTCAAAAAGCCTCACTCTGTTCACCTACTTTAAAGAAACTTGTATTTTTACATTATTTAAATTATCCATATTTGGCAACATATATCATGTTTTTAGTTATATCATTTTTGTTTTAATTGGATTCCATTGTAACCTTTTTGAAACATGTTTGAAACATTATGGAATACAGAATGTTTTAAGAACATAAAGAAAATAATTCCAACCACAGAGTGTTAAGCAAGTCAAACTCAGGGAAAACTTGGATTAATTTACTAATCAGTTAAAAATGACCTATGCACAGGAAAAGTCAAGAAATTTATGACTGAAAACATGTGACACTCGCTGGATCAGTTAAAATGCCCAGGGCAGAAGCCTCAGGAAGACGAAATTTACCAACATATCTGATGTTGTATCTAAAGAAACTGTAATTTAGCTAATTATAATAAGTGTATGAAGTGGACACAGTAACAATCAACTCTAATAATTGGTCCTGAGTATACCTTCATCGATGATAGCAATAATATTAATACATCAGAAAGCACTAACAACAGGAACAAAAACAAGGGAAACAACAACTAGCTCTATCCAGATTAAAATATATAGACATATTATCACTTAACAGAGTTTCCTATTAATACTCTTAATTAATTTAAATTGTAAAGAGAATTAACAATCATGTTCTTCTGAAATACTGAATTTATTGAGTGATTAAATTCCTGCGAAGGTTAACACACAGTTATCTGTGATTAGATACTGGAGGTAAATTAATCTCAGGGACTTTCCCTAAATTGCACTGTCTATAGATTTGTTTCACAAGTAAACTCTGTGTCTCAGAATAGGCCAAATATCAAGCAGTGAATAAATGAGTGAAAATCTTCCTTCTTAACAACAATGAGCACATGTATTTGCTATTATTAACTTATAACCCCAATATCTAGCATTACATGGATCACAGGTATATTTTGCTCAGAACTTGTTTTTGCTTTTTTTAAAAAACATTTTATTTATATATTTGACAGAGAGAAAGAGAGAAACACAGCAGAAAGGGAACACAAGCAGGGGGAGTGAGAGAGGGAGAAGCAGGCTTCCCACTGAGGAAGGAGCCCGATGTGGGGCTCGATCCCGGTACTCTGGGAACATGACTTAACATGAAGGCAGATGCTTAACGACTGAACCACCCAGGTGCCCCAGATTTTGTTTTTCCATGTTGATTGTAATTTGTTGACTATTCACATCGAGCAACCATCTTTGATTTGTCCTACATTATTTCATTAGTTTTTGTATTTCCCACTGTATTTCTTTTACAATTGTCTGATTCTCACTGTGATTTTAGAATTTCTTCTGTGAGTTACGGTCTATATCCTCTTACCTTTGTTAGAAATTCTTCTGGAGTTTCTCGAAGTTCTTACATGTTTTTAGAAATCCTAAAATTTAAAAATATATTATGAATTGAGGAAATGCTCACCTAGCAATTTATATGATGTCATTTCAAATTTTAATCCTTAGGAATTTCAAAATAGTTGATGTGTTAAAAAAAAAAATAACACCCAAATGCATACAATTTTTTAGAGTGACTTCCTTCCTGTCACCTCTCAGTGATCAGTACTTGATTACTGGAAGCTCTTCTGCTTATTGGGCTGAAGGGCCACATCAAAGCAACGTGCAGCTGAATCCAGGGACAAAAATAGCAGAATGAGGGAGAGAAACCGAGGAAAAAAAGCATAAACAGAGAAAACAGTTTCTATGTCTCCTTGGGTGGTCAAGTGATTTGATTACTTTCCTAGCCTACTTCATTCTATATGAAAAGCAATCAAATCACTTGACTTGTTCAAAGTCATTCATAAGTAAATAAGTAAGTAATTGCTGGTATGTCTGACTCCTAAACTTACTTGTACAGTGCATTGTATTTAATAAGTCGAACTGTTTTGGGTCAAAAATGAAAAAGGCAGTCTGAATGGTGCCAAAGGAAAGATGAGCAAAGATAAAAAGTAGTCAGTAAACACACAAGAATGTCCATGGGCGATCTACTGAACAAGCAATGTACTTTCTACATCCAAGGAAAAAAACACTAATGTGGAGCAAGAAATTTTCAGCTGGTTTTGAATTCAGTAGTTTTGCCTAAAACCTTCCTCCCTATGGTCCATGCCCTGATATCATGTTTACCAGATGTCTTTTGGTCTAATATGTCTTCTGATTACCCTAGAGAAGTGTATAACTCAGTGGACATGAAAAATTGGGTCAATTCAGAGCCTTGGAAATTAAATTAGCTTCCTGGTTTGTTTATAATCCATTTGAGAGTTCAGTTAAGACAGTGGCTTCCTCTGAGTCAGCTCTAGTACAGGACAACATCAGATTTCCTGACCAGTAAAGCTGAGTTCCAGAACCAGGACTGCGGTGACCCAAATAAGGACCTGCTTTTGAAATTACCTTAGCATTTAAAGTATGTCCCCAGGCAACATCTCTCTCACCTGAACCACAAATTGAAGTAAACACAAGGATGAAGCAGGGAGGACTTTGAATGGTAACTTCTTTTGTTTGAGGCTTTGTGCCTTACCTTTCACAAGCATTTTTATCACCCAGGAAGCTCCTGATAATGATCTGTAGAGAGAACTGACGTTTTGGGGGGACGCTCTCTCTGAACGTTTTAATCTGCAACACATCTTTCATCCAATTAAATGTATCTACTGAGCTAATTCCAGGCACTCGGTGTTCTAACTATAAACCCCAAAATGTTATTTTTGATTCCTCTTTGTTATATCTTTCTTTGACTTTTAAGGTCAAGGACCCCTCCCTAACACTTCCTTCATTCTGATAGCCTCCTTTTCAGCTTCTGCCTCTACCTCTCTGATAACAACTCTGAATTCTTACAACATCCTCTTCTGCTGTCTGGCCCTTAAATTTTGCAGTCCTTCAGCAGACTGTTTCACTGCTATCAATACTCTGTCATCTGCGAGGGACATCTTACACCTGTTATGAGTTTAGTTACACAGATATGCTGCTGACCCCCCAGTCTGTACTTCAACAACAGTCCCGTTTCCTACCCTTATTCAGGGTCCTTCAAGCCATCTACTACAATCATCACAGAAATGACAGTATCTCAAGCCCAGGATATTGCAGCTGAATGCATGATTTTCATTCTCATGTTGTGTTTTTTTAACGATTCATTTAATTTGGCATTCTGACCATAAACTTTGTTTTAAAAATTTGCCCTCATCCTGTCTCAGTGGTCTCCCTGATAGTCAACAAGTCATTATAAAGTCATGATTATCTTTACCATCTAGGTATGGCTCTTTTCCGTCTCAACATTCAGTGTGACTCAGTTCCCCATCATCCCTTACATACAGTGTTGTACTAGTCTCAAAAATCTCTCACTACTGCAGTCTTCTTTCTCTCACCTCCCTCCTTCATACAATTATGAGAACGCTGGTTCCAAAATGCATATCTATTCATTGCAACCCTCCAAACAGAAGCACTTCAATGTCCTCACCATGTACGCCATAAAATGCAAACTCTTTAAAGAGATAGGGAGTTCTTAGATGTGAATAATAATAAAGATAATGAAAGGAATAATAATAACATCGTTATTTTATATGCAACCATCTCTAAAGCAAAAAAAAAAAAAAATATACTGTATAGATAAAGGGGTTGTCCAGAAAACAAGCAAGCAAGATTCCAGAAGGGCAATTACAGTGAGAGACTCAGAAACAAGCAGAAATGACATTTCTCTCCATCTCACTTCTGCTTCCTTCTGATGTATAGCATCATCCAGGCTCCTTGCTGTCATCATGCTTTCATCCTATGATAAAAAGCATGGCAGGTCACAGTATCTATCTTTACATCTTACTTCTTCAACCAGCTTGAAGAAATTTAAAAAAAAATGGAATAAATGAAACGTGTGTAGATCCAAAGAGATGCTTCACTCATTTAGTTCAAGGGCCAACTGCTTGACCTTAAGTACTGAAGCGTCAGGGACAGGGTCCATAGAATAGAAGCCCAGTGGCTATCAGGAGTCAGGCATCTGATCTGTGCTAGGCACAATATTAGGCATGATATGCACATCTTCTTATTTAATCTTCATGACAAAACTATAAAACCAAGGGATGGAAGAGTTTGTCCAGGCTTGTGCCACTGATGTAGCCATGATCTGAATCCTAGATATTGGACTCCAAATTCCATCTATATAAATGTATTTCTATTCCCTTGCACACAAAATTATTTTTAAAAGATTATGTTCAGTTGCAGTAAAAGGGAGCAGTATTTATTGGTATAATAGTATACAAATTTCATAACAACAGCAAGTCTTGCTGGCTTTACATCTTAAATGTTTTAAGAATCTGATGTTTTGGGGCACCTGGGTGGTTCAGTCATTAAGCATCTGCCTTTGGCTCAGGTCATGATCCAAGGGTCCTGGGATGTAGCCCTGCATAGAGCTTCCTGCTCAGCAGGAAGCCTGCTTCTCCCTCTCCTCTCCCTCTGCTTATATTCCCTCTCTCACTGTCTCTCTCTGTCAAATAAATCATAAACAAACAAATAAATAAATGAATGAAAGAATAGATAGATAAATAAATAGATAAATAGATAAAATCTTTAAAAAAAAAAACAAAAATAATCTGATATGTTCTTGGTATCTTTACTATTGCCGTCTTGGAACAAGCCAATATCATCTCTCCTCTGTCTCTGACTTCCTAATTGACCCATTAAAGCTGCTGGTTATTCACCTACTGCCTCCCTCTCCAACCTCTACTTCATTATGCTATTTTCAAGATAATAGCCAGAGAGATTTTGTTAATATATGTCAAAATAGATGCTTGGTGTATAAGTCAAAGTCCTTACCACGGTGTTTAAAACACTGCAAGGTATACTGCTTCCTCCTGCCTACCTCTGCACACTTCTTTAAGGTTGTTGAAAATAGCAAGCACATTTCTACCCCAGAGATGGTATTCACTATTCATTATTCCTTCTGTCTAAAATGTTCTTCTCCAAGATCTCCTCCTAACCCCCTCCTTCATTTGTCTACCCTTCTGTGTCCCATTACCTTGTTTTTTAAAATAGTCACACCTTGGACCAGTACGGCCATCGTATTACACACATCTAGAGGGTGTCAACACACAGAATGCAATAAGTCTAAGAAACTGTCAGATCCTCTTCACCCTCTTTACACTGACTTACTTTTTCATAAACTCATAAAATCTGACGTTTTGTATATACACTTGTCCATTCATGTAAAAAGTGAATTCCACAAAAGAAAGTTCATCTCTTTTGTTTACTATTCTAACCCCAATGCCCAAAATAGTACTTAGCATGCAGTAAATAAGTAATGAAAAGTGAAAGAATTAATGAATAAATGTATAAAATAAAGTACTCAGGGGTCTTTGGATCATATTAATTTGTCTTCAAGTCTGTGATCTACCCTTTGGAATGTCATAAACTCCCTTGCCCTCATCTTTTCCTTCACTTATCTAGCAAAATGGCAACCCTGAATAAAGCCAAATAGTCACTTTTGATAAGCCTACAAGATGAGAATCTGAACACTTTTAGAGAATCCTACCTAATAGCATAGACCAATTTCATTATAAGAGTGTGATCACCAATCCTAAGTGGGTATGCAACACTGCACACCTGTCATACTATATTTCTAAGTTAATTTAGTGTCTAACTTTCTACCCATGTAATATTGCACTATGGTTAGTGGAAAATAGTGCAATTTTCCCAGATTAATGAGCAAATCCTTATGTATATATTCTACTTATTCTATCCTTTTAGTTGGTTTACTCCCATCCATTTAAGACTATTTAAGTTTCTTCCATCAAAAAGAAAAAGAAAAACTCTCTGTTATACTTTCTAGTTTCTACTTTTTTTTTCTTTTTTTAAAACAGATTTTATTGTTAGAACAATTTTAGGCTCACTGGAAAGTTCAGAAGTAAGTATGGAGGGTTCATATATACTACTCCATGTATATACATACTCCATGTATGCGGTTTCTCCCATTATCAGCATCCTACACCACAGTGAGACATTTGCTTTAGTTCATGAATTTACTTCATTGATACATCATTATTAACCAAAATCCTCAGTTCACATCAGCGTTGCTCTTGATGTATTCTATGGATTTTGGAAAATGTACAATGATATATATCTACAATTATAGGAGCATAGACAATAGTTTCACCTCCTCCCTTAAAATCCTCTTTGCTTGTCTATTTATTGTTACCTCTCCTCTAACCCTTAACTGTTGGCATTTTTATTGTCTCTATAGTTTTCCCTTTTCCAGAGGGCCATACAGTGGGAATAAAACTAGGTAGCCTTTTCACAATGGTTTGTTTCACTTCATAAAATATATTTACTTAGTAATATGCATATTCCAAAGCTTTTCTTGGCTTGATAATGCATTTCTTATTAATTTTTTATCTGAGTTGACATACAATATTAATAATTTCAGATGTTTACTCTAGTTATTCAACTTCTCTGTATGTAATGCTTTGCTCACCACAAGCTACTGTCTGTCATCATACAACACTATTACAGTATCACTGTATTATATTTCCCATACTGTGCCTTTTATTCCCATAACCTATTCATTCTATAACTGGAAGCCTGAATTTTCCACTCCCTTCCCATCTATCCTCTGGTGTTTTCTAATCCCCTTTTTACCCATCCCCTTCCACCTCTTCTCTGGAACCCATGAGTTTATTTTCTGTATTTTCAGGTCTGATTCTGATTTTTGTTTATTTGTTATTCATCTGTTTTGTTTTTTAGATTCCACATATGAGTGAAATCATATAGTATCTGTCTTCCTCAGTCTGACTATTTCACTTATCGTAATATCCTCTAGGCTTATCCATGTTGAGGCAAATGGCAAGACGTAATCCCATTTTATGACTATGTAATATTCTGTGTGTATGTGTGTGTGTGTGTGTGTGTGTGTGTGTGTAAGCACAAATGACATCTATCTTATCTATTTGCCTATCTACAGACACTCAGGTTGCTTCCATATCTTGGCTATCGTAAATAATGCTGCAATAAACACGATCGTGAATGTATCTTTTCAAGCTAGTGTTTTCATTTTCTTTGGGTAAATACCCAGTAGTGGAATTACTGGATTGTATGATATTTCTACTTTGATTTTTTGAGGAGTCTCCATATGTTTCTCATAGTAGCTATACTAATTTACATTCTCTCCACCAATGCACAAAGATTCCTTTTTCTCCACATCCTTGTCAACACTTGTTATTTCTTGTCTTTTTGATTTTAGCCATTCTGATGAGTGTGAACTGATATCTCATTGTGGTTACCATTTGCACTTCCCTGATGATGAGTGTTGTTGAACAGATAACACATATCTTTTTAATACTGAATAATAGTACATTGTTTGTTTGTACCGCAGTTTATCCATTCACCTACTAAAGGACATCTTGATTGATTCCATATTTGGGAAATTATTAATAAAGCTGCTATAAATATTCCTCTGCAGGTTTTTGTGTGGCCATAAATTTTCATCTACGTTGGACAAATACCAGGGGGCTTAACTGATGGATTGCATTTCTTATAATTGAAAGATTTGGATGCCAAACTATCTTCCAAAATGAGTTGCCATTTGGCATTCCTATAAAAAATGCATGAGATTTCCTGTTGATTTACAGCTTCATCAATATTTGATGTTGTCAATGTTTTGGATTTTAGCCATTCTAATAGGTGTATCTAATAGTGATGGCCCATTGTTGCACTGGTCTTCATTTCCTGGATGGTGTATGAGATGGAGCATCTTTTCGTACTCTTATTACCATCCCTGTATATCTTTTTTGGTGAGGTGTTTGCTTACTTTTTAAAAATAGATTCTTTATTTTCTTATTGTTGAATTGTAGGAGTTTTGTTTTGTTTTGTTGAGGGGGTATACTTTGAATACCAGTCCTTTATCAGATATGTCTCTTGCAAAGGTTTTCTCCTGGTCTGTGGTTTGTCTTCCCATTCTCTTGATCCTTACTTCTTTTTACACTAAGACTTCTCTATCCCTATGCTCTGTTCTCAGTCACTTTATTCCTGCCTTCATTCTTATTGCCAGTTGGATTCTGCCTGCTATAATTCTATCAACATGTAAGAATAGTAATGGCCATTAAGTCGACTGATTATTTTATAGATCTCATTTTATTTGGTAGTTGAACAGCACTTGGAACTATGGGCTTCTTCTTCTTTAAATAGGCTTGTGTCTGGCTGTCTGTGGCATGTCATTCTCTTGGTTTTTCTCTTTCCTCTCTAGATATCCCTCTTCTCTGACCCATTTACATTATTTTCTCCATGGTTAAATGTTAGAATTTCTCAACATTGAGGCCCATGGTCAACAGGGTGCTTACTCTGCCTTTCTCTATAAATGATTCCTTTTGTAATATCTCCTTCTAAGACTTGTCCTTCAAATTCTAGCCTTCTGTAGTAGAATGGCCACCTCACATTTTCTCTAAGTTGTTTGAGTGATGCAAACAGAGCACATCCATATTCCTCTTCCAGATCCACCCTCACAGTAAATCCCATAACTTCCTCCAGTTCTCCCCATCTTGGTGAAGGGTAGCACCACCCAAGTACTTTGATAAACCAGAAATGTCACAGTTATTCTTATTTCTTCCCTTTCCCAACCTTATCATTGAATACAACCCATGTATCTTCAATTCTTACTCTTAGTCTCTAATCTCTCCATTTTTCTGTAGCCTGACCCATGTCCCCTTAAACAAGTGACCAGTACCATTGCAGGCCCCACCGTCCTCATGCACTCTCCCCACCTTGAATGCTTTTCTGCACTAAAACCACAGAAACTTTTTCAAAATAGATATCCAATTCAATATCTGCATCTATCTTCAATTAAGATACCACATTTGTTTTAGGATAAAGTAAAAAATGACTTAAAGGGATTAATCAAAATCCAAAACATCTGACATTTGCTTAGCCTTGTCTTACACCACATTCCCCAGCCAGTTTTGTTGTTTTGTCTCCCAGCCGTGCTGCACAGGCAGTGTTCCTTCTCCTCGCTGGGACTCTACCCACAGTGGTCCCTCTGCCTGCAGGGGATTTCTCTCTCTCTCTCTCTCTCTCTCTCTCTCTCTCATCCTATTTCTTTCTCTAGTTAGTTCAATTCTAACAGAATATAGTGCTTCATTATGTTTTCATGGTTCTCTAGAGAAACAAATGATAAATGATAGAGAGATAGAGGAGTTGATTTATTACTGGAAATGGCTCACATGATTATGAAGACTTAGTGATGCCATGATATCATATCTGTAAATGGTGGAACCAGGACAGCTGGTGGAATAATTCAGTCTGTGTCCCAATGCCTGAAAACCAGTGGGGCTACAGGTATAGGTCATGGAGTCCAAAGTCTAGAGAACTAGTAACTCCAATGTACAAGGGTAGAAGAAGATCGATGTCCTTGCTCAAGCAGAGAGTAAGAGAATTTGCTCTTTCTCCACCCTTTTGTTCTATTTGGGTCCTCAGCAGTTTGGATGATACCTACCCACAACTGTTGAGGGACACATTCTTCAGATTACTGATTCAAATACTAATCTTATCTGGAAACACTCTCATTGACAAATCCAGAAATGTTTCACCAGCTTTTTGGGCATCAGCCCAGTAATGTTGACACAAGAAATTAACCATCTTACTTACCTTGAGCATTACATTCTTTTTTTTTTTTTTTTTAAGATTTTATTTATTTATTTGACAGAGAGAAACACAGCCAGAGAGGGAACACAAGCAGGGGTAGTGAGAGAGGAAGAAGTATGTTTCCCGCAGAGCAGGGAGCCCTATGTGGGACTCGATCCCAGGTCTCCGGGATCATGACCTGAGCCAAAGGCAGTCGCCCAACCAACTGAGCCACCCAGGCACCCTGCACATTACATTCTTAGGCAATCTTCTCTCAGTATGCCAGAACCCCATGACATTGCAGTTAATGTTTTTTAACATTTTTTTCTTGCCTAAATTTTTGGTCAATCTTCTCACCTAGGAGATTGTATGCTCTATCAGGAACCTCAATGTTTGTATTCCTATTTATGTTCTGTATCCTTAGACCCTAACTCTAAACTGGGATCATGGAATAAATGAATAAATCTTCATGATCTTGATGTTTCAAGCCCCTCTTGGCTCTTTTATGTTTATATCTAAATATAGGTATTGAAATGGTGGTAAATTAGTGGGTTTTTTTTTACATCTTAACAGTTCTATTTCTTGAAGTCTATGTTAAAATCAAGGGGGGGTTAACATCATATTACTGGGTTTTTTTTTTTTGTTTTGATTTTGTATTTGGCATCCCCCATTTCTCTAATTGTGAAGTATACATCATTTGGACTTAACTCCTGGGATTGCTGTGTGAAATAATGTGTGACATTAAAGTATTTTGTAGTTCCAAAGAGTCACACAGAAGCTCAATAATGGCAATCATCTGGGGCGCCTGGGTGGCTCAGTTGGTTAAGCAACTGCCTTCGGCTCAGGTCATGATCCCAGAGACCCGGGATCAAGCCCCACATCGGGCTCCCTGCTCGGTGGGAAGCCTGCTTCTCCCTCTCTCACTCCCCCTGCTTGTGTTCCCTATCTGGCTGTGTTTCTCTCTGTCAAATAAATAAAATATTTAAAATAAAAAATAATGGCAATCATCATTTTATACTACATAATCTTAGCGCTCTAGAATTCTTAGGAACAAAAGTCAATAATTCCATCATATGGAATAAGACCTATTTACTATTGGCTTGAATACAAACCAGTATATAGGATAGTACTCAGTACCTTATAGACTGTTGTGTGGTTATGATTTATTAAAGGGGGTCCCTTTCACTATAGCCAAGCCCATCAAGTTAACTGGGAGTCAGAGGAGAAATGTGGAAGCAGTGTTCCTTCTCATCTAAGGAGAGAGACTCAGGTCCACTTCAGAGTTCTTATGAACCCCGGCAACACAGAGTTTCAAAACTTTTCTCTTAAAAGTGAGAAACTACCCACTCCCAACTATATTGTCTATGAGGTGCATGACACTGAAGTATTTGGAAACATATTTCAGTCTAAATATTTTATATTTTAGACACAGAGCTGAATTGAGCGTCTAGTCTCTTATTTCTTACAAATGACATGATTAGTTTGTTTTTGTCTCCTTTCTAGTCTTTCTCAGCTCTATTTCCCATTTAACAGATGAATAATCAGATTCTGGGAGATTAAGTGGTTTGTCAAAAGTCACTTTTCCATCAATTTATTGCTAAAATCTTCTAATGATTATACTAACCTTGTTTTGTTTTGTTTTGTTTTTAAATGCTGTTATTTTCCCTGGACTCTGAAAGTGTCAGTGTTAGGAAGGAAGAAAAAGTTATGATTGATTCCCAGAAAAGGTATCCAGCACATTGTCTTACCCATGAGCCACAGTACTCTTTGAAAATCAGCCTGACTTTTCATGATTACATGATCCTTTTCAAAAAGGCTTTTTTATTTTTGCAATTTATTTTTCCTCTTTAGAAGCTTAACTGGTTCTAATTAGCCTAATTAGATAGATTAATTACCAAAGTGCTTGTCCCCTTCTGACCCTGTCTGTATTATAATATGAACATTTTATCTCTTCTACCACCTCTGGTCATTAGGTAGTAGTTTACTGGAGGTTTGGTTAAAAAAAAAAAAAATCTGAAAAAAAGGAATTGCCAGAATCAATGAATTTCATCTATCACGAAGTTAGAAGAAGATTAGAGTCGTATTGCAAATCCCAAGGTCAAGTATATATGTGATCAACAAATATAAAAATAATATTGGGTTTCAATGGAATCTACAAGGCCTTGAAAAATAACAGATAACCCATTGTATATCTAAATGGAGAACAAGGTTTAGAGCTCTAATAATAAAAATTATGACAACACTATAACAATAGCTCAAATATATTTTTTTACTATGCATCAGGCACTGTGCCAAGCTCATAATGTATGGGAATATAAATATAGTCTTATTTTATCTTAAACAACTCTATATCACAGATACTATTTTAGTTCCTATTTTACATTTAGAAATGGAACCAGAGAGAGTTAAAGAACATGAGCTTTATTAATCATTTGTAAAAAATGGGATTTGTGATATTCTGACTCCAAACTTAACCTTCAGAGCTACACTGTACTGTCTTTACTCTTCTCTGTGGTAGATTACAAAAATGGTTGAAAACTTTCACCCTCCCATTGAGAATTGGAATCTATGTCACCTTTCCCCTTCTAGTATTTGATTTGAATTGTTTAATAAAATGCAGCCAAATGTCATTGTGTGAGTTCTGAGGCTGAGTCTCAGGAGAACTTGTACATTTCCTGTCAGCTTTCAGCTATCCTGCCCTGCACTCCAAGTGAGTAGTCCTTGTCTTACCTGCAGAAGAATGAGAGAGCAAGTGAAACCAGCCATCCACCTGGGTCACCTTTGACCAACTAATCCACCGCCAATCTGGATGCTGACTCCTGACAAATGGATAAGCCCAGTTGAGATCCACCAACGCTGGCCAGATAAGCAGAAGTCTCCAGTTAAGCCAAGTGCAAACTGGCAATGCATAGAATGGTGAGTTTAACAGATGGTTATTGCTTTAAGTCATTAAGTTTTGGCATGATTTGTTATATAGCCTAACTGATAAATGTCCCGAGAGGGAATTAAAATAGGTGTTATGATACCCAGGGAAAAAAAGATAAAAGGAGGATAAATATGTCCTTGAATCATAGGGAGGAAAGATGACTTTGTAGGATAAGGAATGTAGCAAAAGGAAACTACAGGGTTTCCTTTTTTATTTTCATCTGAGCTCCCCACCTTCTCATTCTTTGATACATAGAGCTTATTATGCGAAGGACCTGAAATAATAAGCATGATCATAGCAGTCAAGACTTCCTGCACTTAGAGGAAAAAAAATAAGGAATTGGGGGATGGATGAAGAATGAAAAACAGCAGAAGGAAAAGAGAGGAGAGGAAAAGATTTAAATAGGAAAGGAAGCAAATGTCAACTTCTCCATTATTTTTCAACATTTCCACATCTTTCAGTGTTCCCAGTTAGTTTAAAACAACAAAAAAAGTTACTCCCTTGGAAGAAAAAAGTAGAAAAGAAAGAGTTAGAACAAATGTGTTTAGGTTAGGTGTGCTTGCTTACGAAAGACCAAGATCCAGATTTGAAAATATGTGCAAAGACTAACTGCAACTCTATGTCCTATATATAAATCCCCAGGGTGGAACTTTACTTGGGAATGGCAGCACTCACCGAAATGGCATCTCAGAATAAATATATATATATATATATATATATATATATATATATATATATATATATATATATATATATATTGGTTTTGTATAGAACAGGCTCTCTTTCAACCAGGGAATAGATAATCCTAAAGAATCCTCTAGTCTCAGCTGGGCTCAGTAATCTCAGAATCTTAGACACTGGGCACATATTTGCTTATTTCCTATTGTTTGTCTCTGGGATGCATCTCTTGGGCCAACTAAAGACTCTGGGGGTTATGTTTGTCTTTAAGACAAAAGGATAAATACATATCAAAGAAAAACACTATAAATGTAGTCAGTATGAAAGAACATTTACTAAGAAATGAACACTTCCTTAACATTAGATCATCCATAGTGGAGAAACACCGTATCAATATCTTGAATGTGGAAAGCCTTCAGTTGGCATTCAACCCTTAGGACCTATCACCAAAGGCACACTAAACAGAACTCTCATCATTTCAGTGAGTAAAGAGAATCTTTTAGTCAAAATACAGATCTCCTTCATTATCAAAGAACCCATACCAAGGAAGAACTTTTCAATGTAGAGAATGTGGAAAAACTCTTTAATTTCAAGATTATATCTTTGTATTCTTTTCAGCGTCTTTAATAAATGTTCTATAGTTTTGAGAGTATAGATCTTTTACTTCCTTAGTTAGATTTATTCATAGGTATATTATTGTTTTTGGTGCAATTATAAATGAGATTGGTTCCTTGATTTCTTTTTCTGTTGCTTTGTTATAGGTGTATAGAAATGCAACAGATTTTTGGGGCACCTGGGTGGCTCAGTTGGTTAAGTGACTGCCTTTGGCTCAGGTCATGATCCCTGAGACCCGGGATCGAGACCCACATCAGGCTCCCTGCTCGGTGGGAAATCTGCTTCTCCCTCTCTCACTCTTCCTGCTTGGGTTCCCTCTCTGGCTGTGTTTCTCTCTGTCAAATAAATAAAATCCTTAAAAAAAAAAAAAGAAATGCAACAGATTTCTGCACATTGATTTTATATTCTGTGACTTTGATGATTCATGTCTAAGTTCTAGGAATTTTTTCGTGGAGTCTTTCAGGTTTTTTACATAGAGTATCATGTTGTATGCATATAGTGACTTCTTCCTTGCCAATTTGGATGCCTTTTATTTCTTTTTATTGTCTGACTGCTGAGGCTAAATCTTCTACTGCTATGTTAAATAATAATGGTAAGTGTAGACACCATTGTCTTGGTTCTTGCCATAGAGGAAAGGCTTTCAGTTTTTCCCTATTGAGAATGATATTAGTCTTTTATTTACAGCCTTTATGATATTGAGGTAAAGGAAACATTGTTAAAATGTCTATATTACCCAAAGCAATCTACATATTTAATGCAATCCCCATCAGGATACCACAAGCATTCTTCATGGAGCTGAAACAAACAATCCTAAAATTTTTATAGAACCACAAAAGAAATAGCCAAAGCAATTTTGAAAAAGAAAAACAAAACTGGAGTCATCATGATTCTAGATTTCAAGCTACATACAAAGCTATAGTCATCAAGACAGGATGGTACTGGCACAAAAACAGATACATCAGTGGGACAGAATAGAAAACACATAAATGAACCCACAACTATATGGTCAACTAATCTTTGACAAAGCAGAAAAGAATATACAATGAAAAAAAAAGATGTGGAGCACATCTCTTCAACAAATGATGCTGGGAGGCGCCTGGGTGTCTCAGTTGTTAAGTGTCTGCCTTCTGCTCAGGTCATAATCCCAGAGTCCGGGGATCCAACATCGCATCAGGCTCCCTGCTCTGCAGGGAGCCTGCTTCTCCCTCTCTCACTCCTCCCTGCTTGTGTTCCCTCTCGGTCTGTGTTACTCTCTATCAAATAAATAAATAAAATATTTTAAAGCAACAACAACAACAACAACAACAACAACAAATGATGTTGGGAAAACTGGACAACAACATGCAGAATGAAACTAATCGCTTCCTTACATTATACACAAAAATAAATTAACAACACAGGAAACAACAGTTGTTAGGGAGGATGGAGAAAAAGGTGAACGCTTTTGTACTGTTGGTGGGAATGCAAACTGATGCAACCAGTCTGAAGACCAGTATGGAGTTTCCTCAAAATGTTAAAAATAGAACTACCCTATAATACAGCAATGCACTCGTAGGCATTTACCCAAAGGATGTGGAAATACAGATTTGAAGGCATACATGCGCCCAAAGGTTTAGAGCAGCATAATCAACAATAGCCAAACTATGAAGGGAGCCCAAATGTCCATTGATTGATGAATGGCTAATGAAGTTGTGGTATGTATAGGACAGGGACAATGGGGTTAGAGGATAACCAAAGTGGATAATTTACAGTTTGGATCAGTCCTTTCAAATCTTTGGTGAGTTTGTAATCCCTTGAACTCATGGAGCCTCCATGTCTGGAAGATTTGAAATGAAAAGACCCCCGTTACAGGACAGGCTAAGGACAGGACTAGCTGGCAGATGAGAAAGGAAACCCATGGTAAATTCCCGGCTGACTACTGACAGCTTATTTGTCTGTCTGTAGCCACCTTGCTGCAGCGACGCAGCACCTCCCCCACCCTGAACGTATCTCTTACCAGCCCAAAATAGGACAGGCACCTCCCCTTCAATTGATTGGTAAAATTATATGACTAAGTGTAAAATGATTGGCTGCCTGCGCGCAGACTTTAATGTAATGCTTTAAATCTATTGGTTACTAATACGCGGGCTTTAATGTAATGCTTTAAATCTATTGGTTACTAATACGC